>VYZS01036497.1:153595-167192 GCA_013400695.1 Neodrepanis coruscans
AAATGAAATTAAATACTGTCAGTTTATTAGACTTTAGCACGCAAATCACTGGTGCCACTTAAGCCTAGCAGCCACTATTACTTACTTGTTTAAAAACCCTAGAGTTATTCAAAAAGGGAAAACAAGCTTTGTTTTAATGAAAACCAGCGTGATTGCTTTCACTGCATGGGCTTTGGCTCTAAACTGCCTCCCAACTAGAAAGGTTTGTCAAAAGGCTATATCCAAGCAGGTAAAAGCTTTTAGTTTTGACATATCAGTAGTTAAAGCTTAGAAAAATTATCTATGTCTATCTTTGTCTTTGTGTTTTGGGGGTTTTTCCCTGTCTTACCTAATTCTGGGCCTGGACTCAAAGAGCTCCAGGGAGAAGATAAGGAGACAGGACTCAGTCCCAAGAACTTAGCACCCTCACACAGAGCCTGGGTGGGAACATGCAGCTCAAATCAACAGCTCGGGGACAATAGAACAGGGAGAAGTCAGGACTTCCACCTTTTGAAACAGAAACCAATTTGCTGCAGTGATAGTGAAAGTAAATTCTTTGGCCTATTTTGCCTTTTTTTCAAACACTCTTTTTGTCCCTATGAAGATTGCTTTAAAAATGGTACCTGCTGTCTTTCATCCTCCAAGATCTTACAAAAGAACTATTAAATCAAGAGTTTGTCAACTTCCCAGGGAGGGAATGAGTTCAAGAAAAACAAAGGTAGTGCTGTACTGAAGAGAAGGGAAAAAGGCAATCTGATCTGGTGAATAAGCATAGCAGGAGAGCACCTAACTCTTCAGTAGAGATGTACAGAGCCAGAATTTATGAAAGAAAGCTATAAAGATGCATCCTAGATGTTGGAACATGTGCATCTATGCACATGTATTCTTTCCACTGAATACAAAAAATTAAATATCTGGACATTGTGTTACAGAGTGTCTTGTCATCATGGATAGGCCTGTATCTTTTCTTAAAATCATTTATGACTCCTCAGGTGATTCAGAAAACAGTTCATAGGAACTAAGCTCTTTGACATGTATTATGCAGCAGGTGAGACTGAATTTTGAATAGCTCATTCAGGCTGAAAAAAAAACAGCCTTAAAAAAAAAAACACAAAAAAAAAAAAAAACCCACAAAACCCAACTCACAAAAAAACCCAAAACAGAACAGATGAAGGTGCCATTTGGGATTAAATTGGCTGAAAGAAAAATCACAGTTCAGTGAAAGGGTAATTTTTGTCTATAATAAGTCTTTTCTGCAATTCTGACCAGCTTAAAGCTTGAGATCCCACCTCAAATGAAGCAGGAGGATGCATCAGTATTTCTGCAGCACAGACAAAAAGCAATGATTGACAAGGTTCCCTGAGCTGCCTTTTTCTGGTGAAAAGATGCTTAATTTCAAAAAGAGGAAAACTGGAGTACCCACTTCCCAACATATACTTGGATGGGAAGTAAAGAGACAAAGCATGTATTCTGAAATAAAACCAGTAATAAAACCTATCACAGGATATCCTTGAGTTTTTAAATGAAGCGGTTGAAACAACAATTTTTAATTCTGGGCTCTGCTACAGCCAGATAACTTCTCCCAGTTCAGTGGGTAAATAGTCAAGAGCAAATCTCTTGTGCAAGCCAGTACACAGAACAAAAGAGGATTCAGGACACAGGGAAGACAAGGTGGTAAAAAGACATTGTACCAACATTCAGTCTGGCAATTCTTTATGAAGAGAGACTCACTACAGTCATAATATCTTTTTTTGTTGTTGTTCTATTCCTATAGCATTTCCAAGAGAGTCCTTGTTACACAAGTAAATTACATGTTCCCAAGAGTACATGCAAAATTTGAGCACCTGTGCTAAACTTGCAGCACACAACGTGGAGAGCAACCAAGAGTGGTAAACCCATCTTAAGGAAACCTGCTAGAAAATATAACTTCTTAGATGAGGAGCTGGGGAAAGCCCCTTCTTACAGTGAATTACATTCTACTTCCCTACTGATCTCCAGCAGCAGCATTGGCCTGACAAGGGCAACCCCTGCAGCACAAAATTTAACAAGTGGTGGGCAAGAGAAGTATACAAGGGCTTTTGAAAGGAAGGCCACCCATCATGTGTCCAGGTTAGCACCCTCTCTCTGTTCTCAATTACAAGCCTGCTCTGACTCAGAGAAAAGGCCAAGAAAATGAAATGGGGGATCAATCTGGGAGACATGCTGTGTCAGTTCAAGAGGTGACTGTGATTAATGCAAGTTCATGCATGGTCTTAATCAATCTCGGTGCTGACAGCAATAAAAAAAATCCATGCAAACCAAAGAAAACAAAAACAAGAAAACAAAAACCCCAGGAAAATCAGGCAACAGAAAAGATGCAATTTAATGCAGTAACATTTATTAAAAGTTTGAGCCAGCGACCAAGGAGTGAAGAGAGAACACAGATTTAGATAAAACCTAAAGGACGCCATCAGCACTAGCATTAGAAAGTCAAATAAACCATAAGAAGCAGATATCAAAAATGTCCATGACCTTGTTTGCTACTGCACTGATCTTATCATCTCGATCAGGCTATGGCTTCAGAAGGAACTATGAAAAATCAGATCAGTTTGGTGAACCAAGACACCCCCAACCAAATGCAGCTCCCAGCTGAGCACATGCTCAGCCTCAGTGGCAGCAAGGGCAGGGCTGGCACTGGGCATGCACTGGGCTAGAGAATAAACCAGCCTGACCCAGCAGAGAAAAAAGGAAGCATGTCCCCAGCCTTCTCTGATGCAAGGGCTTCTCCAACAGCTTCTTCCATCATCCCATGGCCCAGTGCACCAAGGTATCTCACAGCAAGGTACGTCAGCAATGGGGTGATCCCCTAGCTGGAACCCCCAACTCACAGTGCAGGCCTCAAAGTTTGGGAACCCCTTTCAGGAGCACTGAAAAGACAGCTGGTACTGCTGGAAGATAAAATCATGTGAGAACACATTCAGTGCAGTAGGTGGCAAATCAGGTGCTTTATCCCAGATTTGCACTGCATTCTGATGCAAAGCTCTTAAAAGCCAGTGGGAGTCAAGAAATAAGGAAGAAGTTCCAGACAGCATTAACTATTTTAAAAGAAAGATTTCCAGCACCCCATTTAGACTTGTTTTCAGCTTATCCACGAAGCTCTGCTAAACCTTACTAAGACTTAATTCCCATAAATATGATTCTCCTTCAGTGTTCAGCTAAGTAGCAATGTTTCAAAAAAAGTAAATATCACATCGTGGGAGTTGGATTATTCATTCATGTGGTAAAAGCCATTATATATGAATATATACAGATGTTCCCACTTCATGACTGATCTAAACATATGTAGATTTTAGACTCTGACACACAAACCATCTATTATGCAATGGCCATGGACATGACTGGGCTGCTTTTATCCTCAACTGTGTCAGGAGGATTCAAAGGAGCTGTGTGAGAGATGGAATAAGCTTATAGCTAAAAGACTAAAGAAAGTTTAAGCAAGAGCCTCTCTTAAAATGAAAGGAGAGAGGGAGAAGGAGAAAAATCAAAGAACCAGGTAATATCAGATTTAGCAAGACAACAAGATGAAATATGAAAGTTTCAAAGCTCAAAGTTATTTGATGCTGGAACTGGTGCAGCCCGACCTCATCAAACCAGCTTTCCCTGAATTTCCCTGAATTGCCCATGAAAACAAGCTCTTGGTTTTGCCCCACTTCCTGCTTCACATCAAGCCTTGACTGGGCTTCAGGCTCTGCTGACATCCTATCCTCCAAACAGGGTGATGTCCAAAGATCAGCACAGCACCACTGCAATGAAAGCAAACATCTGTTTAGTATGAAAGATGGATGAGACCCCACTCCAGCAGTTATTAAGGCACTCCAGCTGTTTTAGATAGCTGTCTTCATGCAAACCATTGTGTTGGCTTCCAGTTGCTTTACATTGAACAGGTGAGACAAAGAAGGCAGAGAACCCAGTTTCAAGTACAGCCAGCAAAGAATTCCCGAAAGGTGTGGAAACTCTTGGTGAAATTCAGAACAAATTGCTTTAAACTGTGCTCTGTGACCCTCTGAAAGGCTCACAAGGTACTCATCCTGCTGAGTACCTGGGTGCAAACAGGAGCAGCCTTGGGATTAGCTGGGAGCAGGATGCCAGCCACAAGGAGCCACAGGCTGAGGAACAGGGACACTAGTTAAAGCCACACTCACAATCTGGTGAGAGTCCAAGCTCTTCTGACCATCATCACATCCAGAGGGACTGGGTCATGGCAGATTCATGCTGAGGACTGAAGAAAAGCCACTTTTACATTGCCCTAGGCAGGTACTTGCTCTCCTTTGAACAAGGGAGGGGATCAAGTTGAACCTGGATGAGTCAGGGTTCAGGAAGCTCTCCTGGGGCTGAGTGGAGCAGCCTCAGCAGCACAGGTTCACCTGCATCCCACATCTGCCCTCTCCCCATGTACTGCAACCGGAGGCCAGGCATGTTTATACCAGAAGAAGGCCGTATGTCTGAAAAGATGCAACACACCTGAAAAGTTGAAGCTGGGAGTTTCACAGCTGACAGAGGATGGGAAGAAGCAATGAACTTAGGGAAAATTCAGGTGTAGCTAAAGACTGCAGAGTCTCAGGAAGAGAGGAGACATACGTGACAGCCCTTCTCTGCACAGGAACACAGACCATTAAATGTAATGCTTCACATTATGCTTCCCAAATACCCACTTAATTTTGATTCAACAAGGCACTTGTGCTAATAAAAATTAAAGCCAGCAGGTTCTGTCGAGTGTGTAATGGATGTGTGGAAGAGCAGCATACGGAAGGTATATTTAAAATTAACTACGAATACTAAAACTGACTACTTTGCAAAGCTCTAGAAATCTGGCAAACACTGCAGCCACTTGGATACAATACCCAGCAAGGTGCTGTGAAGTGTCTGGCCAGCCTCTCACCTCACCAAGGGTTCTCAGGATTGAAGGGGGACATCCTCGCACCAGGTATCTCTTATTCCCATTGTGCTAACCTCCTGATGGAGTCTGAATGTCTCCAAAAAGCACCAATTACCAAGTGCTTACCTCTTGCCACTGCACGCAAGAACCGAAGGCAGTGGCCAATGATACATTTCCACAAGTTTTGCACAAGTATGGATGGATGTCTCCAGATCCATAGTGGTGCAAGAGAGCTGAGTGTGTGCTCAGGGAAACAAGAGGGAAGAGACTGTCTCCATGAACATTAGATACAGCAGATCCATTTAATGACTAAACACACATGATTGTTTGCTTATAAAACATGGTATCACATAAATCTGCTAGGAGCTAATTGCCTATTATAACTCATGGTGCTGCTCGAGTTGGCTGCTGAATGATAAAGGGACCTTTAGAAAGGAGGGAAAGCCAGCAGAGCTCCATTCACCCGCCTCCACTGCAGTTTCCAAACGTTTTGTTCTCCAATTCCTGCAAGGTGAACACTTATGCCCCCCCTCTAAGTGATGGGGTGCCTCTGCCAAGCTCGTTTGAGTGGGAAGGCTGGGGGCTAATTGAAACACAAGAGGGAAGAGGAGATGCTTTGATTCTTTTTTTAAGTTATTATTACTATTAATAGCAAAATTTTCTCTGTTGCCTCACAAATCATGGCAGCTATCCCGACTGTCTCTGCAGCCAGCCTGGAGCTGGCTGATATTTGCCACTTCCCTAATGCCAGCGGTCGCCTCCCATGTCCCAGCTACAGCGGCAAGGAGCAGGGAATAGCAGGGAAAAAATCCACATGCTGCACAGCAAGGTCAGGCAAGGGAGCCACGGACCACAGGATGCCACCTGATTATGGCACAAAACAGGAAGAAATGAGTGATGTACCCTGTTTCAGAGCTCTTCTAGTTCACCCTGATTTTAACTTCACAGTTACAAGGTTTACAAGTCACCTGGGCTGTCTGATCCAGATCTATACATACCTGAGCATCTTCCCAATAACTTCCCCAGATTTCAGGCATATCTTTGTGGCTCTGTTCCAGAACCCCATCTAGTCCTACTTCACACACACATACACACACACACACACACACACACACACAGAGCTTCTTTATGTGCTGCAGAGGGGTCAGCTGAGGCTGAACCTGCAGAGAATGTGCCCCAAGATGCCTCCCTGATCCCAGGGGCTGCACATTCAAGGCACTCTGGCAGCACAAGCAACAGAGCACAGCATCTCATGGCAGGAAGGAACACAATGTTTACACAGTAAACATATGTGAATGCATTACACTGCTGAAAAAAAAGCCCTTAGCAAAACACTTACCTTCATCTTATGCCAAGAGTTCAATCCTACCCAAACGGCACCACATTCCTCAATTAAGTTATTCTCTGTATACTGCCAGGGCAGGAGCAGGCCAAATCCTTCACATTTCAGGCTGAACCATTCACTGCAATAAGGACCCCATACAGATCAGCCATCATGCCCACAGCGGGAAAGAAGGGGATCTCCACTGAGGTATCACGGAGAAGCAGACTTAATGCTGGGACAACTCCACCGAGGCTGGTGGCACAACACTGGGGACCTGTCAGAGGTTTGATTCAGATCTGTTATCATTTGTACAGTCATGTACATGGTTTCTCAAAGACACACGAGTAGATCTATGACTTAGCTCAGCTATTTGGCTTGGAAAAAACACTGACTAGAGAAGTGCCATCCCACCCTCTCAGCCTTGTGCTGTGCCTCTCAGCTTCCCTAGGTCAGGGGATGGATGTGCTGGATCTCTGGGCTCCCTAGGCACTAACAGGTCTCTGAGGAGGGAAGAATTATTTGGGATATCAAGCAAGTCAATTTGCTCAGTATCTGCAAAAAAACTGGCATATAACCTCCAAAAAAAAGCACACACCAGACCAGGAACCTACATCCCTTCTCTGGGGAAGAGGAGGATGCAATGAAAAAGAAGAATGCAGCAAATCCTGTTTTTATCCACACACCTGGGCAGCAGGGAGCCAGATTTTACTCTTACCAGCACAAGTTCTTGCCTCCCAGGACAAAAACATGTTTATGCTGTTTGTAACTGCTCCACAGCCCGTCTCACCAACACTGTTCTCCCCAGACCTGAGCTGGTTCCTAACTTCCAGCTTCATTACAATAAACCACATGAGTGTTAATTATATATTGAGGTTGGAAGTTAGAGCACTGCTGGGAAGAACACCATAACTCCTTCCACCTTGCTAACATGATTTCATGAACCTGCACAATAAGAAACAGATACAGTTATGAGGCATGATTAAGTGAATCATCTCTTCATCTCTCAGCTACACTAAATAATTTACAGGGCCATTCTGGGACTGACATGCAAAGCAGTTCAACAATGACTTAACAAAAAAGTATGAGATTCCATCTTTTCATGGTTTCCAGGTGTTGAGATCAATTTACTTCAATTTTAATTTATGGGCCTTTCTTTTCCCTCCTCCCCACAAAACCTGCAGCTGCCAACTATGCTGGCATCCACAACAGCTAGGAAACGAATTTCCCTGTGAAGCAAATTCTTCCAGGATGAATTGAATGAAGGCAGAGCTCATAACCGCACATTAACGAAAACATTTCTGATAAAAAAAATGGGGAGATATTTTTATCCACTTCTCCAGTTGAAAATTGCTGGGAAAGATGCTTTTGAAAAGCCATCATCTCCAAGCTTGTAATTATCAGATCCTTGAACAAAAACACACGGTCAAAGAAAAAAAATACTTTCATTGAAATAAAAAAATTGGGGGTGGCAATTGTTAGGAATGGAGGGAGAGAAATTCTCCATCCTGTGTGATTTTGCACATTTCAAGTTACCAGACTAATTCGTAAATCCACAGATTAATAAACTTGGCAGCTGAGAACATCAAGCTCGATTAGTGATTTTTTTGTTATGAGCAGAATAATAATAATATTATAAGGAAAAAAAAAAATCAGAAGCAGACTGGCAGTCAGACTGTCACAGAAGCAGAATTTCCTAACGCCTACACAAGCACGCTTGTCTTGAAACCGTATTCTGCCACCTTGAATAGACAGCCATACAATGACCTGGGGGCCCTATCCTATCAAGGCTTAAGACCATGCCTACCCTGATGGGATTACTCACATGCTAAAAATTATGCAGTAGCTGAACCGACAGCTGAAAAGAGCCTTAAATGTTCTTATGCCTGGTAGCATTCAATTGTCAATTAATGAACATTCCTAAATATTTATTTTTGCTCTACTTTCTCTCCTCCAGCTCTGTGGCAACACCTTTCTGATCATTATTACTTGTTAGCTGTAATTGTTTCTTTTATTTGCAAAACCTACACATGCCTACAGACAAAAGCAGAGGCACCCTTCCCTCCGAGTTGCCCAACAACTTTTTCTGACTTTCTGAGTAAAACTAAGTATGATTTCCATTCCTGAGTTAGGTGGATAGTATCATAAGGAATAAACATTGGCATCCACACACAATCAATTTTAACAGTCCATTACAAAATAAATTAAATCCTACATGCCCTAACATACGCAAACACTTTGGCAGCATAGTTACTCTTGGCTTCTATGGATTAAGAAAACAGAAAAAACATTATAAAGAATAATTACTTGGACATAAAGCCAAAAGCAAGACTTAACACACCACACAAAATTCAGTCCCCATCTACAGGTCACTCAAAGAGTGCACCTCTTCCAGCAATAATGAGATTTTCTTAAGCAGGTTGGCAGAAAGGTTAACGTCTTGGCTGGGAACTGGATTCCAACAGTTACTGATGGAGAAAACCTCAATAGCAGTTTTTCAACTGACACTATGGACCAACATTTGTAGTAAATCTGCCTGAACTTTGAAAAAAATCCTTCTCTTAACAAATCTGTACTAATATGATGTGCATGAGCACCACCTTTTAAGATAAAAACCTCTGTAACCTCTGTAGAGGAGGAGTAAAAATGAATAAAAAGGTAATTCATTTCTATAGGCCATGAAAAGTTGTAGGATGCTACTTTAATCTTTTTTCTTAAATAAAAAAAAGCAATTTGGGTGGAATGGGTCATCTCTAGAAAACAGCAATAATTAATTTTGATTGCACAGATGAGATTCTTTATACTTAGAGTTTAATCAACAAAACTTTATAGAGACCTGGTCACTAAAGTCCTAAAGCTGTAAAGCTGTAAATCATCAGCAGGTACCCTTAAGACCTTAAGGTGGATTGGTAAGACATCACGAGGCTGAAGAACAAAATCCAAAATTCATCTTGAAAAATACAAAACAAAACAATATGCTATCAGAGTCAGGGCAAGAGAACTGCAAATCCATCACCTTCTCTTTCAGCTCCTGAAACTGTCCATTGGTATATGAGATGTTAACACCAGATGAGGAGGACTAACTGCAAACCTGAATCTATTACAAACAACTCATGGCCGCTCAATTTCTTCCTATGGGAGAGCAACATTTCTGGATAGACAGAAAATGCAAGTTGTTATATCTCAATTTTAGAAATGCCTCTGACACTGTTTCACACTCTATAAGTATGTTTGGGAAGCAGAATACAGATGATTATCAAGTGTATGCAAAACTGATTGGAAAACCACACACTGAGAAAATTAATCCATTGTTCACAATCAGAAGGGAGAGATGTATTACACTAAGTTCTATATTACACAAAGTACCCCAGCCTGGTACGACTCCAGGTTTTCACTAAATGACCTGGATGGTTGCAAGAAGATTGATCATATTAAGCTTACTGACAGCCACCAGGTATGAGGGACTGGAAGCAGGTTGGGAAGTAAAGATCCAGAATGATTCATACATGTTTGAAAAAACAGATGTATAATTCAGTAGAGGTGCACACAAGCTACCAGACCTGGGTAGAAACAATCTAATGAATAAAGGATGGGGGAAAACCATCTAAGTGGCAGTTAGGAAGGACTCTTCAGATACTGTGGACTGCAAACCAAACATAATTCCCACAGTGTCATGTCATATAGAAGAAAAGCTAATACCCTGGTACAAGTAAGGTGGATATAGTCTGCAGGATCTGTGAAATCACCCTTTCATTTTACTTAGCACTGATAAAAGTCTCAGCTTGAATGCAGTGCCCAGGTTTGGGTACCACAGCTCAATAAAGATGGGTCCCATAGAGTTCATTCAGATTGAATCATTGCAGGCTGGTCAGACATCTAGAAGACCATAACTTCTGAAACTAGGGGGAAGGATGAGTTCTCTAAAGAGAAGAGAGGGAGGAGAAAGAAAGTGTTCTTACTGTCTTTAGACATTTGGAAGTGTGATGCACAGACGGAAGGAGTAATCTGTCATCTGTGTTAGGAGAGGAAGCAATTGCACCAAAATTGCAGATATGCAAAGCTTTTCCTTAATATTTCAGTCTACTGAATTATGTGGTGTCCCCAGATTGGATATATTGAAATTCCAGGGGAATGGATGAAAACATAGGCACGGCTGATACTGGCTCATGGGAGAGGAATAGCCCAGACAAACTCTCTCTGGCCAGTTTTGGCTCAAGAAAATTAACATCATTGATTCAGACCCAGAGATGTTTGTCTTGGTACACACACCCCAGTTAGTTTTTCTCTTAATCTTTCATTTTGCTGCAACTGAGGCAAAGCTGACAAGTGACGTAAGCAGCTTGACGAGCAGCAGTTATATTAAATAGCACTATTGTGATAAATTCTTCAATAAGAAAGATAAAATCTTTCTCCCTAGGAGATTTATCTATGAAGATTTCCTCCTGTCTTATTCTAGCTCCTCACATTAGTTTTCCATCCCTGTCAGGCATGTTTTTCTCTATTTCTCCCCCTGTCTATTTGGCAAGCAGAGAGAGAACAAGGGAACTGATCCCCTGAAAACCAAGAAGCATGAAGGGGCAGAGATTTAGCAATAAGTCTCTCTTCCTGGCTATTCTCACCCAGGAATGCCAACAAATGCAAATAAAGAGCACAGTTTGCTGGTCTGAAAGAAGACTGCTCTCCTCAGTCTGCAAAGAGTCCATCTCACATTAAAACCACGGCTTCTAATGCAACAAAAAAACCCACACCTAAACCAAGCAACAAACCCAAACAGAAAAGCACTGAGCCTCCTCATTGACTATCTTTATTATTCCTTTGCCTTCTATACAAACTGTATTTTAAAAAATCAAAAATAATGAAGTCACTCACTTGCATACATCTGAAACAAAAAGAGTCTTCTGAAACTACCTGTGCTATCCTCAATTAACCATTTAACTTTGGCTGTTTTGTGACAAGATCCTCAGCTGGTCACTTGAAGCAGCACAAAGGAGATCCAATGAGCTCTGTTGCCCTGCCCACTCCTGCAGTGATCCTGCAGTAAGGACTAAATGAACATGAAGTTTGATAGAGCAAAAACATAGATGGTGTTCCTGGACTTCAAAAAGGCCATAAAGCATTTCAGGATACTCCTCCAACATGAAGATTACAAGGGTTCTTGTGGAAACACACTACCATCTCTATCAGCAGAGCCACACACAAGCTTACTTTAACCAGAAGATAAACACTTCCCCTACCTTCCATACAACATCATCATTAGTTTACATTTTCTGATCCTTCCATTCTGAAGGACAGACATAAGCTCTGTATTGTTAAATCTTCCCATCAAAAAAAATTGAGACTCGTTGAAAGAGAGAAAAGAAATCACCAAGACCCTAATGGTAGTGGGCCTAAAAAGCACTTTTGAAATGTGTGGATGCTTCTTTGAAACAATACATCTGGTTCTGCCTGTCCCGTTTACAGTGCTAAAATGAGTGATAATAGAGCAATTCCCTTTATCGCTTCCATTCCAGATGATTTCCAGATGAAGACACGAGTCTCATGAAAACGTCAGGTACCAGAAGAAAAAACACATTACCACATCAGCTGAGTGACCAAAAGAGAGCTCTCTTAATGTGCCAGCAAAGCCAAACCCAATGCATTGTAATCAATCCCCCTCAAAGCTCTCCTCTGTGCACTAAAATAATGAAGAAGAACAGGGATGGCAGACATGGAACAAGACGTTTCCTACCCCTCTCTCTGTCTTTGGTCTGTGGCTGGTGCAAACGAGGCCTCACCTGTGGAGTGCTGAGGAGGACAGCACCTCCTGAGTTATGAAATCATGGGCTTGGTCCTCAGGAGCAACATGAGCATAAGGTGTGAGGTTTAGACACCAGGGTGAAGAAGGCTTCCTTACCCATTAAGTGACTGCACGATTCCCTTATGACACAGTACTGACCCAAGGTTCTCAAGAAAGGTTTGGGGCTGACATCAGAAATACTTCTCATTTGATCACTCCACATCCAGATATAACCATTAGCAGCAACACAGTAATCTGGAAGGACCAGATGTCTCTGGTGACATGTTGGAAGAACTTCATGAATGACCCTCTCTATGGCTAGTAGCATCCAGGAGACCCCTCCAGCACAGCTGGTGTCAGCCACCTCCAAGTCAGGGGCCCAGCTTGTGGCTCAGCCCCAACAGCCATGGGAGCTCCTGCCAAGTTGTCTTTTGATCTTTTCATGGAACGGCTGCATTCCTGCCCTGTTAAATCACGCGCCCAGGCTCCCTCTGCCTACCAGGACTTATCATTATGTCTCAGGCAGCTTCAAGATAAGCCCCAGCCCCCAAAGTGCTCCTTGCTGTGCTGGTACAGTAGGCGGACATTGCATCTAGTCCATGGGATAAGGCAACACAGCCAAGCTAAACTGCTTTACACCTGGTTCACTTTACCCCTCAGATTTAGGGAGGGAAAACAATTTTCTAAAGTTAGGTTCATACTTTAGGGCATCTTGAGGTCAAGGAAATTAAAAAATCAGTCTCACTACACCACTTCAGGCAGTGTAAAATGATTCAGAAACCATAAAATACCTCTGTATTTCCAATTCCAATGCCTTTGCTTTCAGAAGGGAAACATACCAGAGCAGAAGAGCAAGCTCCATGCAGTACATTCAACTGCAACAAGCAAAGCTACAGCATGCAACAAAGTACCTGACTGCACCCTGTTAGAAATATCAGAGCCTTTCTATCCTTGAAAGACCGGGGCCAGGATTAGATATCTGTGCCCTTTGTAAAGGTGCCCTTCTACACTCATCTACTCACTCTTCTGCAGAAATGAAATAGATTTTTTTATACTCCATGGTAATGGTCAATTGCTCACCCCAGGTATCTAAACAGGAGTGAGCAGCTCACTGAAATAGCAGATTTCTAGCAGGAGCTGAAATATTAGACAAGGTAATAGTGGATTACACCAGAGGTGGGGCAATGGCAGTGATCCCACCACATTCAGCAGAGTCCCTTATCCCCATCTTCCCCCCCAGACCCTGATTCACCACTGCTGACTGCCCAGCCTTCTCACGCACTGATCTTGGAAAACAGAAGGGCTACATTTAGATTTTGGGTTTTTTTGAAAAAGCCAAAAGAGCTGTAAAGGTTCTGTAGTATCTGAGATGCCTTAAGAAAAGCCCCTGTGTCTGCCAATCTTCCTGCTGGAAGAGGGGAAGGCAGCCTTAAGGGTACTCTCCAGTGGTCACAGGGAGAAATTCTTTACAGAGAAGCAGAAATACATTTTGCAAATCAAAGCAATTAAGTTTCTATGCAACCGTTTGGATTTGTAAAACCACTTTAAAAGCAGCGCTATATTAACGATATCAAAGGTGGTTAAAGGAAGTCAGATTTAAAAAAAA
>VYZS01036499.1:38165-54152 GCA_013400695.1 Neodrepanis coruscans
CTGGGTAAGGAACACAAGAGAAGGGCTTAGAAAATACGCAGTGCCTGGGGGAATACTTGTCTGTGCACCCACAGACTCGCCACTCCTGATCCTCATGGGCTGTGTGAGTCTGGAGGAAAAAGGCCCAGATGAGCATCTCAAAGCCTCCCCTGCTCTCCACCATAAAAGAGCTCATACCCACAAGACTTGGCGAGTTATCTCCCTTTGCCTGAGGGTCTGGTCCTGTCTCCCCTGAGCCCTACTGTTTGCTTTGTGCCAGTTTTGGAGCTGGAATCTCCCTGCTATGAACCTAAAACTAACTCAGGCAAAAAACTGGAGGGCTTTTTCCTATGTTTCCAGGATGGGAAGGGTATCTTTGACAGCCACAAGCCATTAGGATCAGCTCAGCTGCTCCCCAAACTGAACCCTAAATATATGCAGCCCCTACTGTTCCCCTGTACATGAATGTCCCTTGCTCTTGACCAGTGGCATAGCTTGGGCCCTTCTAGCCAGTGGCTATAGATGGAAATACTTTTCAAGAATACTATTTAAAATTAGGTATTCCCTTAGCCTTCTAAAGGAAGGGCTCTGTATTCAAATTTGGGATATCTTCCTAAGGAGTTGTGGACAAGCTTATGCTGTCCACATACTGTACATATGAGACTGCTAAACAGAGAACACCAGAGCTGTTAAACCCACCCATTTCATGAGCTTTAAATTCATTGGCAACATTTTTTTTTTAAATCACACTCTAATCTTTCAGAGAACAGAGCCTCTGCTTAGACATGCTGTTCCAAGGAGAATCAGCCACCATACAAGGTGTCCTCTTGATTTGTAGCTGCAGCAGCCTGAATTTCATATAACATGATAATATCCTATAAAGTCTCTGAGCTCTACACAGTCCTGCACAGATAACTGGTTGAGCAGTATGCGAAGACAGGATGTGATAATAACGTCTTTCCTTCAGCATGAAATTATGCTATTTGGGATGCCATACTTCTTGGATGTGGGAGCAGTAATCCTATTATCAGTCATCAACAATAAACGACATCATTGTAGATAGCCATTTGCTGGAGGTGATACAGGGAAGCTATTAGGAAGCATGCTGAGGTTTTACTTGCTATTTCCTTGCAGATTTTCTCTGCAGATTTCTGTCCATCTGAAGATTTACTTTTTTTATCACTATAAGTAAGAGGACTTCACTTGGTTATTTACTTCACTTGGTTATTATTTCAAGTCAGCAGTTGTATTTCAGCACTGATATAGGGAATCCCCTTACAGCTCTCGGGGCTGTCTCATGGAGGGTCCTGAGCCTGGCATTCTCTTCAGAGATGCTCCAGGTGCAGAAGAGCAGGAAGATTTGTGAATAGATTAATGGCTGCGTCTATGGGGATGGGTAGCAAAGAATAGCAGCAAAGTCTGCCATAAATTACCTGAGAGGTCCCAAGTAAGGTAGACAAGTAACACCCAACTGACAGTGCCAAGCAAACAGATGAGTTTTCATCTCATTCTTTCCAGCTATGGCAGACTTTTTGATTACACTATGTTATTTTACAGCTAGTATGAAATATTTAAGGCTTTAAATTTACATAGTCATAAGACGCACCAGTGTGCAGTACATCTTACAATTCAAATACAGGAGCTGTATAATTACATATTTCCACAAAATTTTATTAGTGGAGGAAACATAATTTTATTCCAGCACATTGCTGGAAATTATTTCTGTAATGAAATCATAGGAAGAATTTCTTCAATTAAGTAGAAGTGTAAATGAATTAATTAGGTTATCCCTCTTTAGACTTCATGTGCTGGGGTTGCAGCTGGCCATTTTGTTTCAAGAAATCCAGTACAGTGGTGCAGACTGAGAAGGAAAATGTCAATGCTGCAGCTTACTACTCTGCACATCCATTCCTTAGGTTTATGCACATCCACTCGCTTTGGTCCTGTATTAGCAATTTTAAGGAACTGCTGCTGACTGCTAAGATACAGCTGTACATTGCCCTCACAGCATTTCTCGACCATCTAGAGGATTCTTAACTGTCCTTTGTCCAAGGCACAGTAAGCACTTCATAAGCACAAACTCACCCTGTGAGTAGGATGGTTGCCAAAGCTTCCCATCTACTTTTCTCTTGGTGATGAGTTATTAGATTGCAGGCATGAGCTTTCCCCATGACAGATGGGCTGGTGCACCTCTGCAGCAGGGTCCCTTTCCCATCAGCCCATCTGGCCTCTCTGGTGCTGGGTGCTTTGGGCCCCCATTTGCTGTAATAGGTTCATCTGAATTCTTCCAGATTCATTTCTTCTCCTGTATTTCCTTTCTTCCCTAACTCTGCTTATTTTCCCCAAATTTCCCCATCTCCTTACATATACAAACACAAACCTCCGGCACCTAACTGATCACAGATGATGTTTGGAGGATCAGTACTTAAGAGATGTAGTAGTGCCTATTCCATAGGTGCCCACGTCTTTCACTGGGTAATTCAGCACCTACCTCATGTAGGAAGGGATGTGGCAAATAAAGGTGGGCAGTGTTTGTCCAATGTGAAGCTGATCTTGGAGAAGACCACAGAGGGAAGATGTTTAGACAGTCTTCCCATGACTAAAGGGAGAGATGGAAACAATGTTTTCAATGAGATAGAGGTCCAGCTGCATTTTTATGATACACATTTTTATCCTTTTATATATACTGTCTTTCTCTGGCCAAGGTCACCTCTTCTCACTAGTGGGTAGCACAGATGTCAGTGGATTGCTTTCTCCTTTGGGAGATGAACATTTCACACTCCGCTTGGCTGGGAATCACAGGAGGCCCCACAGATCCTTGCACAGCACCCCAAACCAGCACCTTTGCTACAGGCTTATTTACTTTCCTAAACCTTGCACTGGACACCTTACGTGTTGACACAATGAATTCCTATGAAGAATGGCTTTTCAAAATGGAATTTTTGTAAAATCGACTGTTGCCAATCATTTAAAAATACACATGGGATCAAAGTTCTGTTTATCCGAGGTTTAATAATTACCTTAGCAATGTAAAGCTGAGCCCAGTGGCACAATAAACCTTCCTGTCCAGTTTGACATCTTGTATGTTGATGTTGACTCATGACTTCAGTCACTGTTTACAAATATTAGCCTGGGAGGTCGTTATAGATCAAAATAAATGATGTTATCAGGAAGGCAAAGTTAGAAGAACACTACAAAACTGACCCTAATCTGATGAAAATATCCTCTAAATTAAACAGGTGGTGGAGCTAAGAGTCTTCTTCAGGCTTTTGCTCCACTGTGATCTATTGACAGATTTACATTTATTTGAGCCTAAGAGTTCATTATGGTACAGTTTTTAAATGCAACTTGCATAGCACTAACAAGAGGTGAAGCCAGGGTCACTCTTTACCTCATGGATCAATAAATCTTTTCCATCCTTGAACTGTAATGTCAAATGTCACTGCCTAAAAATTCCTCACCCAACATACCAGTATATACCCATTACAGTTATATTCTCATCTCAGGGTACAAATAGCATATACATAATCTCAGCTACACTTTCCAGCTGTGTATACAATTTCTTTTTCTTTCAGGTAAAAGCATATTTTAATTTGAACATCTATAAATAAGTAAATATGTTCTGATTAGTTTTAAACATCCATAAGTTTCACACTGCCAATGCCAACTATTCAATTTCTTAATCAGAATAAAATCTTTGCCTAGACTCCATATTCACAGTGACAACACAACGTTAACATCTTTGTAATTCAGATAAGCGAGATCTTCTCTAAGAAATTCAGGGGGAAAATATGCAACCTGACAGAACAGCATGAAGCTCCCACATGAGAATCCTGAGAGGAAGTGTCTACATATTTCAGAGTAAAATCAAAGGAAGTCATTAAAAAGGAGCACATTGTCTAAAATGTGTTGAAATGAGATGTGTATTTATTCTCTCCCTGAGGTAAAAACCTGTACAACTTTGGGTTAACAACCCATAAATTTTCAAGTCATTTCTCACTCATGGAATAAATAGCATCTGAGAGTGTCTGCATCCACACATCAGCTGAAGCTGGAGAGAGCTAAATTTACAAAACATTGAATTGGGAGGTATGTGAGTCTCAGTAAACAGCACAAAATTGAGTGACTACAACAAGGAATATAGCAGCTGATCATCAGGTTTTCAACTTTCCAAGAAGTTTCTGCTGGAGTTCATGGGCTGCTCAGAGCCCCTCTGCAAAATTTGGCAGAACAGTGATCACAGACCAAGGAGGTAGGTGGGTGTACAGGATGGACAAACCAAGCAGATTGACAAGACCCAGCCTAGGCAGCAGTTCTTGGTTCAACCATACTTGATCATGGTATTTGGGGCCACTGGATGAAGATGGGAGGGCCACAAGTCATTGATGTTATCCGAATTCCTGGCTGAGCTGTACCTTTCCTCCACACTTCCCCCCCAAAGCCCATCCAGCCATCCTGGTGGCTGTCCCATGTAGATGCAAGTCAATATTCAGAAAAGATCAGCAAAAGTGGAGTTATCCTGCCTGCTCCACTGTTCAGTGGTGAGGAGGGTGCCTGCCTTCTGTGAAGTCCTAGGCTTAAAAACCTTGACAGTAAAAGCACAAATTGACAGGTTTCAGCACAGGATGATCCAGGAGCCTCAGCCTGTGTCCCTTCCAGGGACTACCCTCTCTGGATACACTGCTTCTTGAATAGAGATATCTGTGTTGGAATGGGCACCCCTCTCACCCAGCCTGCAGAGCACAAAGGAGAGGGACTGTGAATCACCACAGTGCTGGAGTCCATATTCAAGTGGCAGGTCAAGTCTGAGAGCCTGAGGTGGTGAGAGCACCTCACAGAGGGCTTCTGGCTCCTGCAGAAGCCTGTCCTGGCCTAATGGTAGTCCATAGTGATGCACATCTGGAGATGTTGCCAGAATAGACCACACATCTAGGAGTGCTCTGGCCCCACAGCAGGGCACAGCTGGAGGATCATCACGTGGATCTGCCCTGAACTTCAGAGCATGTCAGCAATTACTTGCTGATTTCTGATTAACGAATTCCTGATCTCATTGCATATTTTTAAGGGCAGGTATCCAGAGGCTGGACCACACGGTGTCTTCCCAGTATGGAAAAAGTGCCCATACTGGCAGACTGGAGGAACCACAAGTGACTTTTCCTTTGGAGGATTAAGCTGGACTTCATCCTGCAGCACTCACAGGGTCAGTTCTGGGCCTCCGCAGAGGTGTGACCTGGGCCAAGAACATCAGCCCTAGAGATAAATACAAGTATGCACAGGCAAACAAATTACAGAGGGGAAAAAGAAACTGACAAAGATGAATGTGGCAGATGAAATGTAACCAAGTGTGTTAATGTGGGTCAGACAAAGACTTAAAAAATCTTGTACTCAGGATATTAAAATTGCACTCCCTGTAGTGTACCTACTTGCACCTCTTTTCTAAACATTATTTCTGCTACATTTGCCTTGAATTAAGAAAGAGGTTTTTCATCTTTGAAGCAGTCAGACCTGCAATTACACCGACCCAAGTTTTGCATGAAGTAATATTTTTTCCTGCCTTAAACACAATTTGTGCTCAAAATGAACTTGTTAAATAGTCTGTCATCTCACGTTTCCTTCTGTAAAGAGCGGACAACACCTGAATAGTTAATGAACTGCAATGCAGTTTAATCAGAGTGGGAAAAACACTATTTCAAACAAAGAACAAAGTCATCCTCTCCAGTTTCTCCCACTGCCTCCAGCTTCCTACACTGGTTATTGGGTTGCCCGATTACCCTGCACACGGTGTCCTTTGAGCATGTCCTGAGACAATCTGCCCAATCCCAAAGGCTGCACACATATTTTAGGAGCTGATGTTTCCCATCACCATGCTACACAAGAAGCTATTTAAGCCAATGTGAGGTGGGAAGGCCAAGGCAGTTTGCTGCCCGAAGTCATGGACCAGCAACCCCAGCACTGTTCAGGCTGTGTAGTCTTAGTGTTTCAGCCTGTGCAGCAGCTTACAACGACTGGATGCCTTATTCACCCAGTAAGTAATTTACTAGGATATGTTCATACCAGTAAACAAGAGCATTGATGTGCCTCCAGTTGTAGTGCTGAGCCCAGAAATTTTGCTCAGAGGAGTCATCATTTGCAGTAGCAAACAGCTCTGGAGCTGTACACTGGAGTGCATGGTGCAGAGCTGTGCCAAATGTGATATTATCAAAATAGCTTTTGTTCCAATATACTGAGCACATTGAACAAAAAATATTACCTATTGTCTGGATTGTAAGTTCCCCTTTGTATAAAATATGAATAACATTTCTTACCTGCATTTGTGAAATTCTATGTCTCTGGGTATAGAGTTTATACACAGCCACAACATTGCCATTATTTATTACTTTCCTTAAGCACCAGGAGTTACAAAAATGTACTTTTACTTTGATCCTTCACAGACCCAGTAGCCTGCAGGAAGAATACAATTCATCAATGGTTTTGTTATGTGTGTCACTGTAACAGAGGGCAGGAATAAGATACAGTATTCCTCTGCCTCCTGGGACCATCCGCTACCCAGCAGCGTGAAGGCAGATGGGTAACATCCTCTCAGCAGGTGAAGTGCATGAAAACATGAAGAAATAAAGTGGTGATTGTGGCTGGGAAGTAGCAGTTAAGGAAATTTAACTCAGCTGACTGTGATGAGTAAAGATGCCATCAATAGTTCCTGCTACTGGCCAGTGAGTTATTGGATATATGATTTCCACAATCTAACTCCCTAAGCACATTGCTATATTAAATCTTTTGTTGCTTTTGTTGTTTTATCCCTAAAGAATATGAGAAAGGTGAATTGCCGACTTTCCACAGCTTGCTCTGGCTGCAAATGGAGCTTCAGCTCCTCAGGGCTTCGGCTCATGGGCAATGAAGCAAACAGCGACGGCGGGTGAAGATGGAGCTGTCTCCCACCTGCCTGCCAGAGGTTACTGCTGCTCTAATGGTGTCAGCAGCAGAAATATCTGCCCAAATCAGCTCAAGCTGGGGCACAACGGTGGAGCAACAGAGATGTAGGTGCTGAATCAGCTCTGTTTTGGAGCTGAGGGATGTCAGCAGCAGAACAGAGGCAGGGCAGGGGCCACTGCAGGACTTGCTTAAGCAGCTATGCCAAAGCTCACAAGCACATTTTGTGTTTCTTCCCCTAGGATTATGTTTTGTTGGCCAATAATCTTCAAAACAGGGAGAAACCGAATATTGTAACCTTGCTATTATCCACATAAGAGGTCAAATCTCTCCGAGCCTAATGTTAGTTTCATTAGTGATGGGGCTGGGCTTTACTAAAAACAAACTAATGCTAAATCAAACAGAGAGGCATCTTGCTTAAAACCCACTATTATACTCAAAAGAACCAAAATGGCAAAAATTGAGTGAAAATAGCAAAAGGAGTACAAGGAGCAATCTGAAGTCCCTGTGGTTCATTCCTTGCTGTGTGTGTCAGGAAATGTATACTTTTAAGTCTGCATTTTTGGTGCGGGGAGAAGAAAATATAATAGACAATAGGGTGCCGTGGGACCAAATAACACAGCCAGGCAGGGTCCCTATGACTTACATAAAGAAGATCTTTCCTCAGGAGTGGGAGTCATAAAGATCTACAACAAAGTATTGTAACCTGCTAAATACCACAAGTGTCTCTGAAGCCACATTAACTTCCCAGAGTGATGATTTTTCTACATACGTGACATCGTACTTTGTTTTGCTCCATGCCAAACACATTCAAAAACACTACCTTGACTTCCCTTTGAGAGGTTTGTCTGAACCACTCATTTCTCGTTCTCTCTCCCCTGTCCCCCTCCCCAGTACTGGGCGATGCTCTCTTCACTTCCAGGAGAAATGACAGCAGCATTCTGCTTCTTGGAACAATGTTCTGGTTTATCTCCAGGAGTCAACAGTAGGTGGTTTACTTTCTGGCATTTCTGTCTCTTTTTTTGTTACTTTTCTAGGCCATTTGCCAAAGGTGGCGGGGAGGGGGGGAATAAAAGAGAATACTGTGCTTTGCATTTCTTCTTCCATTCAAGGCTCCTCGAATATTTGACAAACATCCTTTTTTGTGAGCCAGGCTGCTGGCAGGTGGATGCAACCGCTCTGGTTCCACCAAGGAGATGCTCCCCTGCCCACGCCCTGGGCAGTGAGACATGGGTGTTCAGCTGCAGGAGAACTGCAGTTGTGCAGCAGTAACAGGGCAAAAGCAAAGGCAGCTGCAGACTGAGATGAGTTTTCACTTCCTTGTGCAGACCAGAGCCGTCTCACACTTGGTCACAGTGGTGGTGGTGCCTGTGCAGTAAAAGTCCTGTCAGAGACTCTCAGATCAGGTGGCTGTTGCTCTCCCACCCAGCCCCAGGTACCACAACTGGTCACTCAACGAGGAGGGTGGCACGGTGGATGGGCAGAGCTGGTCACAGAGCTGAGCTCACCCACAGCTCTGGCACAGGGCTGCTCCTGCAGCTGCACCTGCAGCAGCGTGGGAGTGGCACCCATGCCTGGAAACATGGGATTTCCAGATCTGTGGTGAGGAATTAAGTCTGTTTGTACAGCTAATAAAGATAACTCCTTTCCTCTTATCTTACTGAAAGGAGGAGCAAGAAAAAGGCCAAGAAATTAGCCAGATAATGTTGCCAGGAGCAGTTCCCTGAGCCCCCTGGGAAGGCTGATAAAGCCCTGTTAAGACCACAAAGCAGCAGAGACATTGCTGTGCCCCCAGTCCTGCCTGAGATCAGGAGGGGGAGGATATGTAAGTTACCAAGTCTCCCCAGGTCACTTCGGAGACATCAACTGTCTCTTGCTTAGGGACACAAGCCAGTGTCATGTGCTCTTGCACCACACATCTTTGAGAAAAGATTTTGGAGACAAAAAACTCCAAACTCCTGAGAATTTCTTCCAAATAACCAAAGTGCCTCAGAGAGAAGATCATGGCATGGCAGCCACTGTGACAGTACAATCACATGGACCAGGAGTAGGACAGGGGCTGCAAGGACATAAAGGCACTCAGACTGAGTATTTTATTGTAGAAGGAGCGATTATTGGCTGGCAGATACGGCATATGTGGATATGTGAACTTGAGCGTGGGGCTGCACCAGAGCTACTAAGGTTCCCTGTGTGGAGCTGGGGCATCCTAGGGGGCTTCAGATCAACTTTGAGAAAATAGAATAAATTCAAATACGAACAGGGATCTAGAGGCACACCCTAGTATTTGTTCCAACTCCACAAACACCCATCAGAAATCTTTAAACCTGTTACGAGTCAACACGTGATGACCCAGCAGTGTATTTTAAGACACCATTTTCACAGGTTCATCTCCTCCCTTCCATGGCAGCTCTCCAAGAGCCTGTTCAGTTTTATGAGTGTAGTGTCTCTTCACACTGTTGTGCATCATGTCATACAAGAAATGGGAGGACCCACAACTGCTGGGATGCTGCTGTCCGAGGAGTGCTTCTTGAGGGTTTACCAATCTGTGGAAGACTGAGCAGGGAGCTCACTGGGACTTAGAGAAGCTGATCTGCTCAGCGTATTGAAGAGATGGGTAAGAGGAGACCTCTTCACAGCTGATGTACCTTCACAGCGAGATGCCTCTGCCATGACTCAGCTCTGATATCTAGCGCTGCTGGAACAAAATCCAACATGGGGAATGGAAGGACAATTGTATTAAAAATGAAAGTATTTTATACAGGTCAAATAGTTTAAAAAGCTTCCTCACATCATTTTGAAGAGAGGGCAGAAGGGTTTCTGGCACTGGAAATTTTTAAGGCCTCATAAAATGAGTTTGTAACTTGGCCAGAAAGTCCCAATCTGGAACTTGTTGCCCATGGTGGAGCCTATTCATTCCACCTGGTGTCAGGATAATGTCAGGAGCACCTCTGCACATAGAAGTTGTTGAAGCAGACTCCTTGTTTTACTCAGACCACTTCATATCATTAATGTAAAGGGAGGTTAGTAGCACTGCAATCAGTATCTAGCCTAGTAGAGTCACACCCTCAGCCTGCTGCCTATCCTGGGCCAATTGATATGGTCTCATGTTAAAATTGATGACACTGAGACATGACAGAACAGATTTCCCAAAGAGAAGCCCAGGGCAAAGATGGGAGCCTGGTAGTTTTTCACAATGGCTGGATTGCTCCTTAGCAGTATAACCATGATTCATCTTGGGAATAAAAGTGCTGTGGTCTCATTTATACTTTATATTATACAAGATATTTTCATTGACAGCCACTCTGAGCAGCATTTCAGTGACCTTCTTAAAGGGAGCTGGGAGGAGTATTTGACTCACAAGTGATGAATTTTAGACTTCTGGTGGAGGATTTGGAATAATGAAAAATATCTGCTTATTCTATAAGATTCTGGCTTATCTTAATACTTTGCTTTGCTCCTAATAAGAATTAAGATTCTTTTAAATTAACCTATGAGTCTGATTTTCCAATCAATCTTATTTGGTTGAAAAAGTCATCTTGTGGCTCAAAACTGAAATGGAGGGTCCATTCCTAACTTTCTTACTACATTTGGTCACTGTATGCTGTCTGTGTTCTGTTGTTCTGTGTACTTCTTGGATAGGAATTGCCATGAAAAAACACTAATTTTACAATTTACAAGCAGATAAAATTGAAGTGGTATTCCTGTGCAGTTCTAGAGATCGAAGCTCTGAGGAAATATTTTCAATAAATGAAGTGTGCTAGGAAGAGGAAAGAGGTTATCCACCATTTGTTTTCTGTTCCCATTTCACATCACCCATATCATTACATCTATCTTCAGGCCTGGGCCCACATGTGTCTGGGTTTAAGGGCTCCTGAAGCTGTGACAGGCAGATTTTTGCCCAGTGTGCACCTCTGCAGATCGGGCTTGTTTCTGGTGATGTCTGGCTGCCCCTTGCATGTACCAAGGCACTTGCAGACCTCCAGGGCCCACAAGAGCACACACCTGGTCTCTTTTCCCTCCCTAATTATCCTGCAGGGCTGTGCAGAATGTCCTTACCTTCATACCCTGCCTGCCTCTGCTTGGTGCTCAGCCAGCCCCTGCTGCTTGGCTGCCATGTGAATCCTGTTCATGTCAAAAGCCAAAGCCAGTCTCCCACTCCCACTTCAAAAGATCCTCTTTAACCACAGGGGGGGGAAGAAAAAACCCCAACATTTAGTGCATAAATCCAGCTAGTCAATTACTGAGGGTGGGCAACACATTAACCCCTGTGTTGATCAGCTGAAAAACAAATCTGAGAATTCGGTGGCCCCTGTGACCGGGTCTCACATAAGTTATGAGCTGTGACATGCCCATGTATGTCCTGCACCAGTGGGTCAGGGAGTGTAGGGGTGACACGATGGATGCTGAAGCCTGGTCTCTGCCCAAGGACACCATTCTCCTGCATGCCCCAGCCCGTCAGTGGGGCTCCCACTTATCCTCAGGGTTTGCATAAATTTTTGATGCAAGTACCATTCACCTTTTGCTAGGACTGTATTTGCAGCCACAGCCAGAGAGTTTTGCTGTAGACAATAGTCCAACAAAATATATCCTAGAAAATTCCTTGTGGGCCCACAGGCTGCAGTTGTGTGCCCTGGATAAATGTGTGGAGTCTTGGATCATCTTGCTCAGGTCTACTGACAAGCAGTCACACAAATTATATATTTTAGATCCATTTAATTATATATTTTAGATCCATTTTAAATACGGTATGATAAGGGAAAGTCCTCTAAACCTGCAGTAAAATGTATTTCTAGCTCTCTGAAGTTTAGTGATTGCTAATGAAAAAGAAATGTATTTTCTGAGCCCCTGAAAGTTTAGTGATCATTAAATAAAACAGAAGGAATATTTTTTATAGACTTCCTCAGGATTTACATCCCACTTTTCCTCACAAAGTAAACTGTTAAATCTATCCTGGCCTCTTAGCCCTGTGTACCTTGGGTCCTTGGGGTTACTCAAGTTAGAATAGCAAAGGGGAGAGATAAATTAGGCAGTAAAATGGACTAAGAGTTTCTTTTGTGACCACTGACATTTAAAAAATTCTTCAGATAAAGGCTACCCACGATAAACATTTGCAAGTTAATGAAAGCCTTGGAAACTTCAGTATGCAGATGTAACATGGGTAAATACCCATCATTTCTTTGGAATGCCAGAGCAGCAAATGGATAGTAGGACAGAGTAGTCATGGACATGATACTTGCTGTGGGAGATACCTCTTTATATAAGATGTATTTATTTAAGGTACATTGAAAATCAGATTTGCAAAATGAGATTGAACATCAGAATTGTAAATTACCAGAGTCAAGTGAAATTCCCTTAAATATACTTAGGCACACAGTGCTAAAAGGGCACAGCAGCACCACAGATTAGAAAGAGAAAAAAGTATATTCTTATGCCTGTATTGCATCCAGAACAGCACATTAAAGGAAAGATCATCTAAATTGGGAACATATAAAAGCACGAACGATAATGACTGTTGTGTATTTGTCTTTAGCAATTTTTAATATTTTTCATAATAGATAAACAAAATAATTTTAAGCTCAGAGTCCCTCCCATGACCTTCTTTTCTAAGCATGATCGTAGGGTTAAGTCTTTATGAGATTTACATCATTAAAGCAATCCCATAAAAATAAAATACATAAGATATTGAAGCATAAAAACTTTCAGCTCTTTGAAAATATTTACACTTAAATGCTGTTATTAAGCCAGACAATGTAAAGTTTTCAATACTTTTTCCCCCATTTTTTAAAAAAATCCAATATTCTTTTTAATGGCTGCAAGATCAATAATAAATTTAGGGATTTAGGCTCACCTATTTGATAGTATCAGCAGTGTTTGTAAAGAAATATCTTTCTGAAAAAGAAAAGACTTTTAATATTCTCTTTTATATTCATACCTCATTAAAGTTAATAAGCAATAAAGAAATACAAGTTTAAACCCATTTGAATGAAATGCAGTGAGAGATAAAAATGTGTACAGTTAAATACTCTATTTTCAGATGAAATCATGAGATGTCAGTTTACAGACTATGCATATTATACCAGCCCACTGGAAAATGGAGCAGCCAAACAGCTGCTATTGTTCCTACCCTAGAAAAAATTAAAATCTCGTAATAACATAGGCATGGAAGTTGCCTATAATTTCACATTTAGGCCTTTGTTTAGAAATTACTTGGGCTCTGCTTAAGAGCAAAGTTCATGTAACTGGTAAAGCAAGACCGCTTTATTATCTGATTGTGACAAGTCCTGTGCACAAAAAAGGGATTCATCTCAAAGGGTTACTTGGAATGGCCAAAGCAACTCCAGAGTGCCAGGCCTGTCTGGTAAGTCTCTGCATAAATAGGAGAAGAAAACAAGGAGGCTTCATGAACAGAAGACTTTGTTTTCTAAGAAAAAGCAAGATCAATTAGCTACTAATTACTTTATACTTTCCTGTCCAGCATTCACAGGTCAGATGCTTCAACTTTGCTGACACTGAAGTTTCAACTTCACTGATAGACTCAAGACACAGGGTTCATATAATTTTATCATGGTCAGACTCATCCCCATTTATTTCTCTGATGGGATTATAAAGATCTGACAGAAGGCTTTAGAGCCTGCAGTAGAAGTGCATGGCCCACCTGTTGTGGTGGGAAGAATAGGTCCTCCTCAACAATTTGTACTTTTACTAGTCTACATCTAAGACAAGAAGGAAAGGGCTGGGCTGGGCTGGGCTGGAACAGGACGGGACAGGATGGCACTGAGTATCTCAGTCTGGTTCTGTGCTGTATTTTCAATGCAAGTATTTGCTGAAAAACTTGCACTCCAGAAGACTAGCTATTGCCTAGGAAAATTCACCCCTTATATCTCAAGTTGACAAGTTGTGTGAACTACAGTGCCTGCTGGGCCCAGGGGTACACTCTCACTGGTAACACAGCAATTCTTCTTCAAGGGTGATCATGGGCATTCATCCCTTATATCAGCTGCAGAGATTGGTTTTTCTGCACATCCATCACATCATTCTCCCCTAGCCATCAGTATGTCTTTCTTTAGGAAATTCTTCCAAGAAGCAAGAGTTTGCTTTGTGTGTACATCTCATGGACAAGAGGAAAGACATACAAAGGTAACACTGCGTGCTTGCATGGATGAACAGAATATAAAGACTTGGTGGAAAGATCTCACTTTGGAAAGTCCACTTTATAGTTTTATTAGAGTAAGAAAGTCAAAAGTGCTTCAACTTTCTGTCCTGTTTTCAGACATTACATGCTATACCATAATGAAAAAATGGCACTTTCAGTTTGGTGCTCCATGGCTCTTGTTTATTTGCACACGATTATGTAGAAAAGCTAGGCAGTTTCATTAATTTTTGTCATAGAAAGGGGGATTTTTGAATGCCGGGGACAAGATGCGCATCAGGACTCTCCACATGGTGACAGTGAGAAGAGTGTTTTTTTACGTTCTTCCATGAAAGCCTTTACTCAGATTCAAGTAGCTTGGACAAAGCTCCTTATTTCTTGGTGTTGCTTAATAGTTCCTCAGCCTGCCCCGATCCTTTCAAAATTATCTGCCATGGCCACATTTATAAAGCAACTACTCGCCTGCTAATGTGCTTTTCAATTCTGCTTTTGGGGTGTGAGCTCTCTCCCTGAATGAAATGAGCAGCTCCACTGCCTGAATAATCACTTCCTTAAATTAATATGGACTGCAGCCATGTCCATCTGTGCTGTGATTTCCCACCCATGCTTGAAAGAGGCCTGTACCTCCTAAGTAATTATTTACATTCCACCCATTGCAGACAACAGTCTTTACTAATTTCTCATCTCAATTTACTCCTTGTTGTGTTAAAAATATACTGCATGAGGGGTGAAAGCCCATGGTAACCTCCATCCTGCAGCATTAGGTACTTCCTTTAACACAAAATAGTTGTAACTTAGTCAAAGATCTTCTCTGAGAAGAGAAGAGATGAGAAGAGAAGAGAAGAAGAGGAAGAGAAGAGAAGAGAAGAGAAGAGAAGAGAAGAGAAGAGAAGAGAAGAGAAGAGAAGAGAAGAGAAGAGAAGAGAAGAGAAGAGAAGAGAAGAAAATAGAGATTATGATGATTTTTCCAAGCTTTTGTTTTTGTTCCAGGCGGGTTAGTGTTAGTCACTTTTCCTAAATAGTTGGTTTAATTCTATTAATAATAATAGCTTTGCTGCCAAAAGGAGAATGAATGAGAAATTCTGGTCAAAGATATTTCATAAACCCCTCATCTTCAAAAACCAGGTACCATATTTATCCAGACCAATGAGGGGACATGAAGCCAATGTAAAAACACACTAGGACATGCCTGGTTTCCTGTGAAACAGGGGGGACAGTCTGGTGTGAGGCTCCCTCAATGCCCAGCAACACTGGAAGTTGCTCTGGGGCAAAGTGTGATGTACTGGTGCTCCAGGTCAGAAGAAAATCTTTCACACCAGGTAAGGTTTGGAGTGATTTATGGGTAGATTGCACTTATATCAGGGAGATCCTGCTGGAGATGGAAAAAAATCTTCCTCTAGGCAAAGACTGGCAGAGTATGGAAGCTCCTTTTTCTTACTTCCCTGTGATACACAGGGCTTGGTTACAGCCTTGGTTCCCTGTAAACATCTCAGCAAATGACTTCCTGCTATCGTAGGGATATGCAAAGTCGTGAGGTTTGTGGGTCCTCCTGTTTTACTGATGGGCACCATTAGCAACACTCTTCTATGTAAAGATGACTCTGAAATGTGCAGGAGAGCTTTGGGAAGCACTTTTTGACCTAAATGGGTAGGGTTTGAGAAGTCAGGTATCTATTACACTATTTCTAGAAGGTGCAGGGAATGGAGTTTAAGATCCCAAATGGTTCCTTTGAATCCTCTGTCCTTGAATATCAGTGGTCTGAGGCTTCTGCTGTATTCCCCACCAACAGAGCCTGGATGAAATGGCAGGCCATGACTGTGGACTTCCCCATCCTGCCCTATGAGGAAGAGGTGAGAGGTTAGAGGTCTTGTAAAAGTGTAGAAACAAAGAAAAATGAGAGAGTGATGCGTAACATAAAAAAAAAAAAAAAA
>VYZS01036500.1:2364-35237 GCA_013400695.1 Neodrepanis coruscans
ACTCAGCATTCCAACAGTGTTTTAAGTAAAGGAGAAGGGGAAAAAAGGAAAAAAAATCACCATGAGGTGAAGTATCCAACTCCAAACTCCTGACACAGAACAAGAGGGACCAGACAGGGAGTTCCCACTTTTCCCTCCCAACATCTGCAACAGCCCAGGCTGTGCAGGTGCCTCAGGACTGGAAACAGCTCCCCAATGTGAACAAAACATTCCAAAACACACAGATTTTCATTAAACTTCTAATCACTGATACACACAACTTGTTTACCGAGTGCATAATTAAAACCTCGAGTGTTTTCCATAAAAATATTTGCTAATTAGGCGAATAAATTATTCAGTGGTCATTATTGAAATTAAATATTCTCCCGGCGAATTTCTTGGCACCTCACAAGGAGAGCTCAGAGCAACGTGGTTAATTCTTCTCTCAGCTGTAGCAGGAGGATGCATGGAGATGATTTCATTGGTATTTTGGTGGTCACAGCAAATAAACCTCCCCAGTTCTGTTTGATACATGAATCAAGCCTTCCCCTCCTGAACATGACACAGATTAAGTCCCTCCAAAAACCATCAGACCTTAAATCTCTTTTTTTACTGTCCAAGAACATTCCCCAGCACCTCAAGAAAGAGATCAAGGGGCTGCTGTGGCCGTGTCACCTCTCTTAATGATCTGGAAATACTCAGATCTTATGCCTGAAGGGATAACAGTAAGAGACTTCAAACACATGTTGGGAAATCAGAGGGATGGGAATGCTCTGCTTTTCCTCACCCAGTCCAGCCCAGTGGTGTCACCCAGGCAGCTGCTGCATCCAAGGAGAAATAATTCCCATTCTTTTTTGAAGTCACACTCTGGGACACAAGTGGAATGTCAGACACTACCTGTTCAAAGGATCAACAGGAAAATTGGGTTGAACTGGGGTAATGTACTGGGACAGTTATTTTCGGGGTGCTGGCGAGAGGAGGGAGAGAGGTTTTACCCAGGATGAACACTGGGGGAGCTCACTGGTCTCATATTCCAATACTTCCAATTCTAATCCTGGCTGGCACCTGGGGAAATTAAAAACCCTCCCTCCCATTCATTCACCACAAGCCCCTCACCCTGTTCTGCTGCAGGACTGAGGGAAATGCTGCAGGGAGGGAGCGAGGAAGAGAAAGAGCTCAAGGATGGTGTGGTTTCTACGGAATAGTTCCTTCAGTGCTGGCAAACCCACCACTTTCCACATTGGTTCAGAACTATTTTTAGGCTGAGGATAAAGTTCAGTTTACACATCCACATGATCTCTGCTCTCTTGCATATTTTTCCTCCTGCTTTGGCTTTCCTGAAGTGACAACCTGCAGGAGCTCATAAACAACCAGAAATATCAGCTCACCAGGGAAAATACAGCCCCTGCTTTGCTGTTCCCTCCAGTTTAAAGAAAATTAGTTAAACCACACAACAGCTTTTACAGCCCAAAGCCTTTCAGCACTTAGAGAGAAAAAAATCTGCCAGCGTTATTTCCCCCAAGCACTCGTTTCACCTCTGGGCATGTTAAGGAAACAATTTTTGCTGTCAGTGAAAAATTGTTTGGTTTTAAGCAGCAGCTCCCAGTAAAGATGCCATGAACTTCATTTTCAAGTGTTAAAATTGGTTTGTTCATTCAAAAATTTTGACAGGCGGGCGGAAGAAAGTTTAAATTTTCATTTATTTTGATCCCTTCCTTCTCTCCGTGCACTGTTTCATTTGTAAAGTACAAGAAGCACCACTTTGGCACTCAGGAAACTTGGAAAATAATAGTGTGGCTTGGAATTTTGTCTCCCCAAACTCCTTCCTGCTTCACAAACCTCAGCAGAGGGGAGAGGATGGAGGGTTGGGAGGAGCAGGGGGTCACTGAGGGCAACAGAAACCTCAGGCTCCCATTACAAATTAAACCATTTCTTGCATCATTTCCTTCTGTCTTCAGGATGGGCCACAAAAGAGCCCATAAATCAACTACAGCAAGTGGAGAGAGGTCCACAAAATCTTATTTTCTCTGTGCTGTACCAGCAGGGACTGGATGTTGGCAGTGGAAAAATCAATGCCAAATTATTTTATAACTTATGCAAATAAATTGCTTGAGTAGCTCATTGGAAGAAAACATTTAAATAAAATCTGGGTTTCACGTGGTGTCTGCACCTGTGACTCCTCATTCAGCTTAACTGAGCTTTAGAATGTAAAGATTTTATTAAAAAAAAAAAAAAAAGTGTAGGAAAAAGGATCTGCAGCTGTTTCAAGGTCTGTGCTCTCGACCTGAGCTAAAAAGTGATGAACCATCCCAGGGGGTGCAACCAGACAAGCTCTGAGCTCCCTTCCAACCCAAACCATTCTGTTATTCTATAACCAGTTACACATTCTCCAAAGAGAAGAAAACCAGAACAAAAATCTAATTCCAGACAAGGCTCTTCCTTCCTTCCATCATCACTCTTAAGCCAGTTGAGCCTGACAGTGGATCTCAAATCAATGCTTGGAAAAAACAACCATTTTGCAGCACCCAAAGCCACACCAGATCTTCTCCCCAAAGGCCAAGCACTGGTGGGTTTGGGGTCAAACCTCCCACTCCTGCTGAAAGGAGCCAGGATTTGACTTTTTCCCCAATATTTTGCTGCTCCTTTCAACTTCCAAACTACACTGAACTGACCCGGTGTCAGCAGAGGCTGCAAATTCCCAGACAGACTCTGCAGCTCCCCAGAAAGGTGCTCAGTGTGTGAAACCCCATGGTTTTGGGGCAGACACACAGCCTTGCTTTGCTCAGCTGTCAGTGTCACCTGCACCTCAGGACCCTCAGCCCTCCATAGTCAGCTAAGAAATCAAACATGTCACATATTTCACACACACACACAGCATTTTGGCTCCTTGAGACTCCTGAAATTCCCACCAAGACAAAGAAAAACAGGAGAGTTTCTCTTGTTGAAGCCCTGCCTGGTGGTGCTGCTCAGAGCCCACCTGAGTTCTGCCAACCCCAGGTCACTACACCTGACCAGAATAGTTGAAATGTAGATAAAATCCTCATAAACCAAATATTTCAGTGTGCTTTATTGCATATTTAATTGATAACTCATTTACCTGCTGCTGGAGGATCTTCCTATAAGGTTTTCCCCCCCTGACAACAGGCACAGCAAGGAAAAGAAAGGGAAGGTTCTGCCTCTCCACAGACTCATTTCCATCCAAGCTGTTTTCTGCAAATGACTACACAGCATTAACAAGTCCACTCAGGATCCAAGACTCCTTCAGGCTACAGATGAACTGGGAGCCTCAGGCTGCAGGAATCAAGGATTTTGAAGTAGAAACCTCTAAGAATCACAATATTTTAATGTTTTGGTGTGTTTTCCTGCTCCTCACTTGGTTTGACAGCCTCATCTCCCCATCTTTATCACTGATTGAGCTCTGTCTCCTTTCCAACATTATGGGCAAATTTGGGAAGCTGGACAGAATATACCCTTTTATTTTATACACTAACAAGGCTTTCTGTAGAAGAGATTGGTGTGTGTTGAACACCACATCTGTGACCTCAGTCATTCACTGGTGTTTAATATTCTCCCCTCTCTCTGACTGTGAGCACTGGAGGGATGTGGAAGTGCAGAGGAGCAGAATCCAAAATAACTGAGCCAAAGTGAGCCCAGGGGGAATCCAGTGAGGACCAAAACCCTGATCAGCTCCACCAAAGCAGAAGACAAACCCCATCCATCTCATCCTCCCCTTGCTGTCCACTCAGGGAGATTCATCATTAAGCAGTGCCTTAAAAATTCCCTGTTAAGGAACAATTCTAAAGGAGCATTTGAATTTGTAAATTGATTGATCCAACTCTGCCCTGACACAACTCCAGCCCATTCCCTGAGCTCCTGTCCCCTCCCTGTGTGCTCTCTGTTCATTATATTGCACACAAACAGGTAAAAGTGCATTTCTTAGTATTAAACAGCCCAGGGGGAGTTTTCCTTTACAAAACTGGATCATCAATGAAATCTTTTAATAACTCTCCCCCCAGAGGAGCAGGAAATCTGAAGAAGTCCTTGGAAAAAACCCAGTGAGCTGCTTCTCAGGCCTCCAACTGACACCACTGCACGACATGGAGAAAAGGAGAATCTCATCCAATTTTATAACCACAAGGATCTTAGAAATATTTACTCTCACTTAAAAGTTGTCAAGGATTTTCACTGCATAAATTATTTGCTGGTTTACTCTCAAGAGAGCAGGTGAACTCACCAAAAAAAAAAAAAAAAGGCTTAAAATAAGTTCTTCAAAGGAAAATGACATCATTTATCAAATTCCTGGTAATGAAAACTGCTCCTATCAGACTAAAAATGCACCCAACTCTGCCAGTCCAAGGTTAGATAAGTAGGATTATCACCTGATTGCTCTCCTTTGATATTCCCTGTCTTCCACAAATTCCAGAGTCAAAAGGTTATCGTTAGAATGAAAAGGAAAATGAGGGGGCAAAAAAAAAAGCTTGGAGTCTATCACATCAAATTCTGAGTCCCTAAAGAAATGGAACCACCTGTACTGTAAAAGTTTCTCCCTTCACATGCACAATTAAATTGTGAAAGCTCAGCTCCCTACAAGATCATTATGTAAACAGCATTTAAGAGTGACTCCTAAGCTAATATTAGCTTTATTCTTGAAGGAATGACCTATGGATTTCATTCTTTTCACTCTTGCTCACCACAAATGCAGAGCCTGCAGATCAATTTACTGGGCTGCAGACTTCACTTGAAGTCCTTGTTTTAAACTTAAGCATTGAGAAATTTTTATTAAAATATTATTTTATCATTAAAATATTATTAAAATAAAAATATTTCCCCCCTTCTACAATAAGTAGTTTCTTTCAACGAGGAAATTTGCACTAAATTTCACAGAGGGTTCTGAGCTGGAAGGGACCCACAGGGATCCTTGAGTCCAACTCTTAGATTTTATTTATGGGTTTTTCTTCTTTACAGCTGCAATAAAATAAAGTATTTAAGCAACCACTGCATAATCCACAGTAACCACCTCTATTTTAGGTACTTTCACCAAAACCCCATAAGCCCATAAAGAAATGGGGATTTAATAAAACAGGACCTAAAACAAATGTGGCACCATGTTACAAATTTCTTCTCCCTGGGATTCCTGAGAACGATTTGTGGATTCTGGGTTTCCCAAAAGATCTGCTGCACCTCCATCATCACAACCTGCTTTCAATCTGTGTGTCCTGCAGGATTCAAAGAGCCAACTGTGCCCTAGATGGGAGCAAAGAGCTCCCAGAGGAGCCACTGTGCCCTGCATGAGCCGGGGCCCCATCTGTGCTCCGAGTGCTCGGAGCTTCGGGGCACAAACTCTCCAGATCCATCAGTTTCAGCAGGAATTTGGCAGAGCAACACTTCCACATTTCACAGTTTCTATCACCTACAACAGCAGAAAAAATCTGCTGGGCCAGACTGTTCGCTCAGGCAAGGAGATCAAGGTTATTTCCCCACATTATATCCGAGTTCTGTGTAAATAATCAGAGTTGTTTTCCCAAAGTCAATAAAAGGGGCTGTTTGAAGACAACTTTGAAGAGAAAAAGGCTTTTGAAACTAATGAAAGTGGGTTGGATTTGAGGATCTTGAAGGCCTTTATCAACTTTAATGATCCTGTGATTCTCCATATAAAAGCAAATATATATTATACTGAAAAAAAAAATCCTTGAAATTTTAAAGGAACCTTCCAAGATGACCAAGGCAAATAGGAATACATATTATACTGAAAAATTCCTTGAAATTTTGAAGGAACCTTCCAAGATGACCAAAGCAAATAGAAATATATCTTTTACTGAAAAATTCCTTGAAAATTTGAAGGAACCTTCCAAGATGACCAAAGCAAATAGAAATATATCTTCTACTGAAAAATTCCTTGAAAATTTGAAGGAACCTTCCAAGATGACCAAAGCAAATAGAAATATATCTTCTACTGAAAAATTCCTTGAAAATTTGAAGGAACCTTCCCAGATGACCAAAGCAAGTAGAAAGACATATTATTCTGAAAAATTCCTTGAAATTTTAAACAAACCTTCCCAGATGACCAAAGCAAATAGAAATAAATCTTCTACTGAAAAAACACTCTACATTTTTTGAATGAACCTTCCAATATGAGCAAATTGAACGTGCAGAACCTTTTCTCATCCAGGAATAATTTTTCAAAGATGCGAGTTACTGAATAATATTTTTTTTTCTTTTCAGCTGTATCCTAAATTCTATAAAATGCCACCAAAAAAAACCAAAAGTTCACGCTGTGCTTTTAAAAATTCCTTGCCATGCCCTTTATTCAAATAAATGTCTGTGTGAACATGATCAATGTTCATTAGGGGCTGTGGAGTGACAGGGACACAAGCGGCACTTGGCGTTTGCACAGCTCAGCTTTCCCAGCTGGGAGGAGCAAATGGAGCATGGGCTCCCCACACACAGCTCACACCATCCAGAACTCTGCATGTGACACTTGACTGCCCTCAGGAAGGCTCTGCTTTGCAAAACGAGTTTATTTGCAGCAAAAAAAAAGCAAAGAAATAAATGGCCGGAATAACCTGCTGGGCCGGGCGGCTTTGAACGGCTCTGAAAGAAATGCCAGGCAGGAGAGATCCTTCCAAGGGGCAGTGACCACTGCTCTGTGCATACCCTGGGGATTATTACCATACAAATACCTCATAAATATCATAGAAATCACAGCTACACTCACAGGCATTGCTTTGGAGGGACAGCATCCCATGGGAAGCCCTGGAGCCAGTCCAAGGCCTCAGCAGCCACCAGGAATAGGGAAGGAGATAACACCAAAGTTTTGCTAAAATCCCATCAAATTCACAGCATTCAGGAGAGGATCTATTTTACAGGACAGAATTCTCCTCATTATTACAGATGAATGTGTGTGGGGACCCTTCCCCAGGATAAAAGGATGGAGGCAAGCACTAGGTTTGATGGTTGGAGTTGTGTGCTCTGGCCTTGGAGAGCAAATCCTTTTAAAGGGCTTCTCCAAAGGTATTTCAGACTATTCACCAACCTTATTCCTCCAAGTCCTTTAATAAAACACTTCAAAGATTCAAAGTATTTTTACCAAATTTGCCACTGAGGTAGATTTTGGGAGTGGTACTCAGGTATCATTTTTCTCTTCCCTGATATCAAAAGCACGAGTAAAGCCAAGGAGGAAAATCCCAGCAGCTTCCCCAATGGATTAGAAGGACTGGAAGGAATTTCTTTTACATTCCAAATTTCACATTGTCAGGTTTCATTGCAGGAAAGAGGGAAAGCAAATCAAAACATGTACCAACAAGTTTCCTCTCACTACTCCCACATGATAAACCAACTCCAAGTGCCATGAAATCTGGCTACAGCTTCTAATGGCAAAAACCCAACTAAACATGCAGAAAGCCACTGATGTTTCAGATTTGGGAAGAAACTCTCAAGGAGAGGGGAAACAATTGTAATTTAACACTTTTTTTTTTTGCCATGGGTGTATTGTGGACTCAGGAGGGTGAAACTCATCTCCTCCTCTTTCAAGCAGCAAAATGGAAAGGTTTTGATATTGGAAAAGCTTTGGTTTGTCATTTCCAGCCCTTCTGAGGTCTGTCTGTCCAGTTTATTAATAAAATGTCTCTGAGCCACGTCTTTAAGGACTCGCCTTCCCTTTGTCACATCCCACCTCATCACCTTGATCAGCAGCTCAAGATGATTTCCTGTGATGGACAAACCCTGTGGGCTCTGGGGGGGCTCAGGAAAAGCTGCTCCAACCCCTCAGAGTGGGAATCTTGGGAAAGAAGACTTGTTCTATCAAGGTTTGGCAGCTCTGGGAATGCAGGAAGACAAAGAAATCTGTCCTGCTCTGCCACCACACCTGGTTTGGAAGGGAAGGATGAAACCTGCCATTTTCAGTCCTTGGCTTTGAAATATATTAAATCCATTTCTTTGGTTTTCATTCTGTCTCTTCTTCTTTTTTTTTTTTTTAATATATTATAAATACTGGCAACAAAAAAGAATTTTAAAAAAAATAATCTGTGAACTCTGGCACTTCTTGTTTGTGCCTCTGAAAATCTCTGCAGATGGATGCACAATGTTTTGATAAACTCTGACATATTCTAAGTGGTTGATATCTGTGCAGAAACTGATTAAACCACAGAATCAGTGCCTGTAAACTGTAATCACATGTAATGACCAAGTTGTAAAAGTCTTTTGCTGACTCTCAACGATTTGTATTTCACTTTGAGCAGAACATTAAGGGATTTTCATGAACCAACCTCAGCAGCCCCAACATGGTGAGGATATACCCATAAATAGGTGTATATTCATTTTTTAAGTGTTCCACCATACAAATATATTCAAGATCTGCAACTCTCTGTTGCATTTACAAGAGGGTTGATCCACAACCAATCCCACAAGGTAAAGCCAACTTTTCCTCCCCCACTGCTGAGGATAAAAGGTGATCTCTGCCTCCACTGCTGCAGCCTTCTATAAATACCAACAGACAGTTACATTATTCTAAATCTTGGTGCAAGAACACACTGAAATATTTCACATCACACAGTAAATTGTTTGAAGATTGCAGACAAAGGAGTCAGGCTATGAATAACTGACAAGAAAGTCTCCAGATAAGCACACCAAGTTAATTATGTGGTACCCAGAAATAAATAAAACCACTATCTCCAAATGCTGCCACAACAGCTGGTAATAAATAATCATGTATAAACATCCTAATGCACTTATTCTGGTAAAATTAAAATCAATGTTCATGCAGCAATAGCTATTAAATAATACTTACTAGGGAAAAGGCTGAGAAGCTTAAAATCCAGTACCTTGTGTGTCAGAAACTAAACCACACAATGAGAAACAGCTGGAGCTCATCATTTATACCATTTTGAGGTCTTAAGGAAAAAGGCTGCCAAAAAAATACCATGGCCAGATATTGGGGGCAAATTGATCTCATAAAAAAAGGATTAGTGCCTGCAAGGAGTAATCAAATGCTTCATGTTGGATTACAATTCCACTTAATAAATCAAGCTACTTCTGCTCATGAAAAGGTTCATTCTACACTCCTTAGATTAGTTACACTAAAAATAAATCCTACACAGCAGAGCCAAAAGATAAATGCCTTCTCAAATAAATGCCACTGCGAGTCCTTGGAAGCACCTGGCTGTGTCTGGTGCCATGGCAGCTCCAAGAATTTGGGAAGATCCCAACTTTGCACATCCTTAAGTTTTTGTAGTGGCACCCACTTCACCAGCCCAGGCCTTGCTTTAACTTCCAGCAAAGACCAAAGCCTGTGTTTCCAGCAAGAATTTCAGGATGGTTTGGATTGGAAAGGACTTAAGGATCATCTATTTCCAACCCCCTGCCACAAGCAAGGACATCATGTCCATCATCATCATCATAGAGGAGAGGAGATACAACACATCTTCCAAATTTGGCTCAAGAGGGTCACTCTGAAGAGGCCAAACCAGCAAGAAAGGATTAATTGAATATAATTTTCTATTTTCACTGCCTGATGGGGTGGGGCTGGATGAATGGGATCCCAAACTCTCTGCTCAGAGATGCAGTCTGAAGACACAGCAGCTGAGGCTGCTGCCAGCCTTGCCTGCAGAATGGATGGCTGCTCTTGAGCACATCCCTCTCACAGCATCAGCTCCACCATTACTCCAATATAATGAGGGACCTCTACCTTCTCAGGGTAATTTTTCCTCACAGGACATGTCAGCTGCTCACTCTTCTTGTTTTTTCTCAGGACAAAATCCCTGGGTGACAACATGACTTTACAGCAAAAAAAAAGGGGCAGGAAAAAAACAGTAAATGAGTTTCTTTTCAAAAAACATAAATGAGTTTGTGTTGTGCCAGTGGTCTGCTCTGAAAGCTGAACCCAGCCTTGGCTGTGACTCGTGGTAGTTTGCTGTTTCATTCTGACCTTTCCATCATTATGCAGCTTGATTAGCTACCTGAGCCCTCTGCTTTCAGGAGAGAATGAAATCAGCCACTTAAAAGATGAAAGCCATCAAAATATTATTTCGTATTCTCAGAACAGCAAAGTGCCACCAGCACGACATCCCCGGGAAGGAAACACCTCTCAGTGCAGCTGCAAAGGACAACTGCTCCTGTCCTCCAGCATCTCTGGAAAGGCTTTTCACAGGGACAGTGTGGTGGAGAGGCAGCTGAATTTCTTCCAAGGGATGTTTCCAGGGCTCAGGGAGCCCAGGGCACAAATAGAATCCCAGAACCTGCTGAGCTGGAAGGGATCCCTCGGGATCCTGGAGTTCAATCCTTCACCCTGCACAGGCACCAGGGATGTGCCAGGTCACACCACACCAGGGATCCAGCCAACTTCTACACCCACTCCAAGGGGGGAAGAGGAGCAAGGAGCTGAATTCACAGCACACAACAGTGGTTGGAATCACAGGGACAAACTTCAAGACACGAAGCAAAGATCTGCTTACAAGAGATTCCCAAAGGCGCTGAGTAAGCGTCTCTTGCACCTCTGTCCTTGGATATCCACAGCCACTCCCAGACCCACAGGAGTCCAAACACAGCATTGAAATGACTCTCCTTGAACAGCCTCTCCCTGTGCTCACCTTCCAGCAGAGCTCCCAGTCAGCACAGCAGCTGCAAGGAAAGGAGCAGGGCCCCTCCAAGGGAAAATGTGTGAGAGAGACCTGCCCAAAACACAACCCTGCCAGAAATACACCATTTACTACAACACATTTTGGACAGGCACTCATATCCACACACACACAGGGATACAGGTGAGCTTTACCAATGTGTTCATCTATTTCTCCCCACAGATGTGGAGGGAGATGTGGCATCAGGACAATGAAAGATGAGATGAAGCCACAGGGTATCAGCCTAACTGGAGAAGAGACAAAGCCTGATGTAGAGCAGGACTTTTGTAAAAGAAACAAACAAAAATCCCAAAGAAATCCCCCCCAAAACCCAACACAAACCCCAAACAAACCCAAACCAAACCAGATTTGCATTTGCTCACCACGAATCTCGCTGCCAGTCTGGCACAAAGCACGGAAAAGCAGGAAGGGTTCTCCAAACTCTGGTGAAAACAGCCTTGTCTACCAGCAAGCCCTGATTTAAAGCAAGCAGAATGGCCAATATCTGAGCTAAGCAGGCAGCAAACAGCTAAAATTCAGTGTGTCAAGGTCCAGCATCTTTGAACAATTCCACTATTTGTACTTGACTCTGGTATTTCTGAGGCAGAATATTGCAGCAGCAGTGTCCCAACACCAGGGTGTGCAACGTGTGGAGAGGCTCCACACAGGGCTCTGTCACTCACACTTCAACTGCAGAGAAACGTCATTCTCAAGCTTAATTAGCTGGCCTTGGTGATGAGAGAATGTTCTGCAAGTATCACTTGAATCTGGAGGATCCAGGGGCTGCAGGCAAAGCAAGAGGAAGGTGCCAGGGCAGGAGCTCACGATGCTCACGGGGTGCTGCAGAGCCTGGCAGGGCTGGAGCAGAGCAGGAAGGCAGCCTTTTTTCACTTTCCAGGCCTTCAGATTCTATTACCCCAACCCACAAGCCCAGAGACATGCACTGAGAACTGCAGGCATCTATTAGCTCTATTTATTACCTCAAACCACAACGATGCTTTACCAGTCCCTTTCACTTCGCTTCCATTAGCAAAATGTTGGCATGACTTCCTCTCCCACTCCCCCAATGACAATTAGGAGATATTCCCCCCCCCAATCCACTACTTCTGTTTTTGAAAAAGTACATTTTGCTCATATTTAATTTATAGCTCATTTCCCCCATGTATTAGTAATAAATGTTTGAAGGCGGCAGACAGGAGTACAACAGGAAAGCACAATGCTGGCTGTTTACTGGGAGGCCTCATTAAAAAGACATCAAGAGCAAGGAAAATAAAAACAACCTTGTGAACCTTTGTAATTGGTCTCAAGAGAAATGTAACACAGAGGACATTGATGCAGAAAAGTCCCGGTGACTGGGGAAAAAAAAAGCCAGTTCACTGATTCTTTTGCATCCCTCAGTTCTTTACACCGGTTTTTATTTATTAAAACACACACTTTTTGTATTTTCTTGGACCTGTAACAGCTCTAGAGAGCAGGTGTTTGCTGCTACAATATTAGAAATCATAATTAAATTACCATTAATCCCTCCCCACCCTTAATTATTTTATGGACAGAATAATTAAAGGTATTTTCATTTAGTTGAAGTTTTTGCAAGTTCAGCTGTGGGGCAGCTTCAGTGCTGCCTGCTGTGTATTTTTACATCATCTCTCCTTCACATGCTTGTTCTCTTTATTGCAGTAATTACAGTGGGTAAATTTGTTATTTTTGTTATTTGTTATTTTATTGCTGCTTGTACAACGCACTGGGCAAAGAACTGCCACATTCAACACATTTTCAGCCAAATAAAGGCTTAATCCCCCTCTGAACTGGGAGTTAATTTGACTGGCCTCCCCCCTGCCAACCAGCTCCCAGTTAGGCCCAGATGCCACTTGCAAAGCTTATCCTTAAACTAAGCCCAGCACAACCATCTATTTCAAAACTCGTATTTAAACCCAACAGGTCCCAAAGGCTCCTTCCAGATACTTCTGGGCTTCCCAGAAGACCCATGAAAGTTGATTAAACTAAAAATTGCATTTCATTTTCCTGTTTTGTTTGCATTTAAATGGAGAAACTTGCAGCTGGATAACAGCCCTATATTTCCTTCTGTACTTCCACTCCCAGCAATAAGTGTTTGGCCATGTTTTCCACCACTTAAAATATAAACTTCTTGCTCTTTCACCAAATGCAGGGTAAGATTTTCTCTGTGCAAACCTGCAGGGCAGAAACTTGAGCGTGACTTCCCCAAAATGTGAGATTCAACACCCATCCAGACACAGTTATTTGTAACCTTTCACTCGGACACACATTCCAATGCCTGATGATTTGTCTGCAAAAATTAATTCAGTTTTATCCAAAGGATTTGTTTTGCAGCCTGGCTGGTTTTTTTCCCCTCCAAGCCCAGGCAAAGCACAGGACAGAGGCACAGCCTGGGAGCTGAACACACCAAGATGCTCCATGTGGATGCCCAAAGCCCAGGAAACAGCAAGGGCAGGACAGAGCTGGGATATTTTGGGATGCCTGTTCCAACATTTCCTAATCCCCCTCTCTGAAAAGCAAGATGACTTAAAACACCCCTTAAAGCAAAGCTCCATGTGCTTTATCTTTGGCACTCGAGGCTTGTAACCCTCCCCAAGTGGGAAGCAATGTCTTCCCACCTCTCCCACACATTGGCTTCACACCATTCCCGAGCTCTGCCCCACCCACTCCTCCTCCTCCTCCCTTCCCTCCTCCACCTCCTGCTCCCAGGCTCGGTTATAAAACACCTCAGATGGCAGATTTTACAGCAAAGTTGCAAAAACATTACTCAAGCAAGAAGTGTAGATGTGAGAAAGATCAAATGCAACACGAAAAGTGGCCACTCTTTCCCCAACCCCGATGGACACCGACCCAGCCAGGCTTTGCTCCATCACTGTGGAGCTGCTTGTTCCATGTGAACAAGGTTAGAAAAGACCTCCAAGATTATCAAATCCATGCTTTGATCACCACCACTCCCATTAACCACACCATGAAGTGCTGCATCCACTCGTTTTTTGGACTCTCCCAGGGATGGCGAGTCCTGGGCAGCCCATTCCAATTTCAGTGATGAAATTTTTCATTATAACCAACCTAAACCTCCCCTGGTGCAGCTTGAGGCCATTTCTCCTTGCAGAGATGGCAGATGGTTGTCCAGCCCAGCCCATGAACAGCAGGAGCTCCAAGCCTCTCCTCTCCTCCACGGCCTTACAGCCACAGCATCTGAGAAGTGTCTGACACCTCAAATTCAAAGCTCTTCCAGGGGAAAAAAAAAAATCACACCCCTAAAAGCACTGATGAGAAAAAGCTGCCCAAAATTTGTTTTCCTCCCTGTGAAAGGCTATAAACTGGAGTGTTATTTATTGGCAGGTCAGTCAGCTGCCAGCTCACACTCCACAAAAGGCTTGGGGACACACACACTCTGGTGTGCTGGCACAGGGAGCTCCCTCACAGCCTCACACTGCCCTGAGAAACTTTTCAAACTGCATTTTAACAGAGTTTTGGCACATTTGGGGGCAGTTTTTTCCACACCAAATTTATGCACAATATAAAGAAATATATCTTTGGTTGGACTCGATCTCAGAGGTCTTTCCCAACCTGATTGTTTCTGTGATTTTGTGATGTTTCCCCCCCCTACTCTTCTTCTTCCTGACCAAAAGGCTTTTCCAGTTTCTTGAGACCCTCCAGTTGTGATTCCCAGACCCCATTGTCTGTCTCAGATGCCACCAGGGCCACCCTGACCCAAACCCCTGCAGGACCATCCCACCAGCTCCTCTCCATCTCCTTGTGCTCTCTCACCCCTTTTATCTCAAATCTCTGCTCCTGTACCAAAAGGGGCATAGAGGAAAAGAGCTTAATTCATCAGGAAAATAATTTTTATGGCCTTTGTCGCATTAGTTGGGAAATGTGCTGTGTCTGAGTGCAGCTCCTGGGAAGGGCTGGGGAATTAATGCACTCCCTGCCTCCAGCAGCCAGAGATGAAGGAAGTGCTGTGATTACTTTCACATGTTAAGTGTCATCAGAACATGATTATGCAGTTAATAATGAAGGCAAAAGGATTTTCTCTGCCAAATGAACCCAATTGTGCCCACTCTCCTCCTGCTCTGCTCCCTCAAGTCACCCACAGGCACCACAAGGCACCCTCAGCTCCCCACGAGCAGCACAATTCCCACCTGACCCAGATCTTCCCAAAAGTTTTAAGAAACAGCTCTAAAAATTCATTAATTATCCCTAATAATGGGGAAGAGGGATAGGAAAGCTCCTCACACCAGCCCTGTCCTCAGCAGCACTTCCCCAGCCCAAGTTGTTAAATCCATACATGAGTGTATTTATAGCTTCATGCAAAGATGCAACACAGAAATTTATTAATAATTTCCCACAGGAAACTGGTGTTTTGCATTTATATTGTACCCAAAATTAAACAAAACCAAAAAGGAATAAGGAAATTAAAGGACGATTTCCAACTTTGTTTTGCGCTGCCTGAAAAATTCTTCAGCTTTGCCATTAAAAAAGAGAAACCAGGGTAGGAATTGAGCCACTTGATGGGAATTTTGGTAAACTAATGATTTTTCTGCAGCCAAAGTTGCTGAACTGCTCCTTCCTAACCCAGCCTGGACTGTCCATCAACAGATGGGAGCAAAATGACTCCTGTAAATCAGACAGCAGTGACAGCAGCAAGATCAGCTCCCAGTGCTGTGAAACAATCCCAGGTAACATTCACATTAGAATATCATTAGGGGGTTCCCCCTGAAATATTGCTCTACATAAATTTCACACTCTAATGGTTATTAAAAAAAGCTCAATGCAAAAAGAGACCTAATCAGTTCCTGCACACCCATTCCTCAGTTGTTTGTAAGTTAAAATATAGTTTTAAAAATAGATTGTGATACATTGCAAGAGAGACTCCTTACTTTAATAACTCCTCTTTAGATACAGAGAACAGCACTGCCAAAGACTAAAAATTTTACAATGAAACTTCAGATCTAGAGAAGTGCTGAAGTATTTCAGCTTTCCATCACATGCCCTTAAATTCTGTAAGATGAGATTCAATTAAATCACTGCTTCGTTCAACTTTGCAACTGCCACAGACAGATCATATCAGAGAAGGGCAAAGTTCTGAAAAGAACCTTTAGGACTACACCAAACATGAAATTATTTAAGGCAAAAGACAATAAAACCCTATTTTTTGGCCAGACTGGTTAAATCAGAGGATAAAATGAGGGTCCTCTAATACTGCTATAGATAGAGCTTTAATTAAATTAACACCTGGTTTAAGCAATATTAAACTAGTTATTTAGGAAATAAAATTTTACTTACAATCCCAGCTGCTCTGTGGTTTGTAAATGCTACTTTTCATCCCTTTTAGCTTAATTTCAAGCCTCCAGATTTCTTCTTTTTTAAACCAAGCAGCAAAAGCCTTTCCCCTTTGCAAGGTGCTCCTGGAGCTGCTGCTCTCCCTCGCTGTGATGCTTCACAACTGCAGCTTCACCATCTCCAGCAGCCCCAAACCCCTGAGAAATCCGGGTGTTTTCCTGTCTTTGAAATTATTTCAGAGGCAAAAGGTAAAAAAAAAAAAAAAAAAGGGGGGGGGGGGGAAAAAAACACAACCCACTCCCTTACTCTGNTTAGCTTAATTTCAAGCCTCCAGATTTCTTCTTTTTTAAACCAAGCAGCAAAAGCCTTTCCCCTTTGCAAGGTGCTCCTGGAGCTGCTGCTCTCCCTCGCTGTGATGCTTCACAACTGCAGCTTCACCATCTCCAGCAGCCCCAAACCCCTGAGAAATCCGGGTGTTTTCCTGTCTTTGAAATTATTTCAGAGGCAAAAGGTAAAAAAAAAAAAAAGGGGGGAGGGGAGGAAAAAACCCAACCCGCTTCCTTACTCTGTGTTGTATTTCAGAGAGTTTAAATGGTCTCATCTCCTATTCCTTCTCAAGGTAGCACAAAGTGCTAAATGGGAAGAGTTGCATTACTGCCACTGCTCAGATCTTGGCTGATAAGGTGAGCCTTTTACATTTAGCCTGACTTCTGAAAAAGCTGTTGCTATCCTGGTCTAGGGATTAATAATTCATGGAGCCAAATTACAGCTGGAGAAGGATCCAGCCGTTTTTTACTCCTTCTTTCAGACTCCTCAGGTTTATGGAGGAGACTGAGCAAAGAGGGGGAAAAAAAATTAAAACTTAACACTCCAGGTTGCAAGTTAAATTGCTGTTCTGTGCTCAGGAAGGAGGGATGGAGCAGGATATAAAAATGCTTCTTCTGAGACAAGCACATGTACAACATTTCTGAACATGGATTAATTTTATGAGATAAAAAAAAAGCTTTTGCAGCTCCTTAAATTGAACATATTTAAACCTGGAAATATTTCTCACTCGTGGGATTTCTGTTGTCCTGGGAGTGCAACACCACCCAGTAATATTTGTTACATCTTCACAGTCACTCTTTCATGTTGTCCTTGTTGAATGGACTAATTTTTTCTGCCCCTTGTAGCTTTATCCTCTCATAGTTAAAGACATTTTTATTGATCCGTGTGCAGAACAAGATCCACCTAAAGACAAGGATCAGTAAAGGAATCCAATTCTGTTATTTTATTTCTTCCAGGGTGAAAAAAAAAAACAAACCCAAAACAACAGATGATTGATAAAACAATCACTTTCTCAATCTAAGCTGACATTTTCAAAAGTGATTAGAAGTGTTCTACAGGATAAGGACACAGGCCATGATAAAAACAACAAAAAAAAGCCCAAATAGAGTTGTAATAAAAATTTCAGCAAACTTAATTAATGCAGCTAGACTCTTAAATCTTTGTAAGAAAATAAATTTTTTAAAAAAATTGGTGCCAAGAATAAAGAAACTTCCTGCTTTGGTTTTTCAGGAAAATGTGTAAGGGCAAAATTTTCATAACTGTTGAAATAATTAGGTCTTAAATTGAGGTTTAGCTTCCTAAAAGCCTCAGTTACTTAGAAAATTGTTCATTCTGTATCTCACATGATAATCTAGCACTTTTACATTGCCACGATCTAATTATATCTTCCTTATTTTGAGCTCCAGGATCTAGTGATAGGAAGTTATTTCAGCAGACAATACATCATTTTGGAACTGCTCATGTTTGGCCACATTGCCCAGAAATATTTACAGCCACAAGTTTCTTTCAGCGCAAACAGAGGCATCAGAAGCTCCAAGGTATCACAACAGATTGTTCTGCTGGGAAACAGAATGATCCAAACAGGCCCCAAATGACCTTTGCCAAGATTTTGGGAAACTGCTCCAGGAGGTAATTCCAATGCTAATTTACTCCAGTTTACATTCAAGGAATCATGGAATGGGTTGGGTTGGAAGGACCTCAAAGCCCATCCAGTGCCCTGAGCAGGGACACCTCCCACTGTCCCAGGTGGCTGCAACCTGGCCTTGGACACTCCCAGGGATGGGGCAGCCACAGCTTCTCTGGGAAATCCATTCCAGTCCCTTCCCCCCCTCCCAGCCAGGGATTCTTTCCCAATATCCCACCCAACCCTCTGGCAGTGGGAAGCCATTCCCTGTGTCCTGTCCCTCCATCCCTTGTCCCAACTCTCTCTCCATCTTTCCTGCAGGTTCCCTTCAAGCAACACCTGGGTCACCCCTTCTCCACACTGAACAATCCCAACCTATGAATCTCTCCAAGGGTTGACTAATTACTGCTGCTAAACTGATTCATATTTTTACTTTTTTGTTTCTTTTCCACAGTAAAACACTGCAGTGGGTTTCCATAAAGGTTGTGGAGTCCTTGGGGATGCTCAGCACTCAAAATAGCAAAGTCCCTGAGCAACCTGCCCTAATCAAACCTGCCTGGAACGGGAGGATGGAGCAAATGACCCCCAGATTCCCTCCAACCAACATTATTTCATGATTTTAACAGCAAAACAAACATGAAAACTCCAAGTATTAAGAGTCTGAAAGTGGGAATGAGCAGAATAAAAAATGGATATACACAGAGATTCTTCTGTATTAAAAAACAACACAGACCACTGAGACTTGCAGTGAGCATCTCATTAAAAAAAACCAAACCCTTATCCATTAAAACTAATATTTTGATAGAAAATAATTTGATCTGTTACTAAGATATACATTTCAAGTGAAAATCGTTTATTGACACTACCAGGAGTTAAGAATGTTCAGCACATGGGAACATTCAGCACCCTGGGGCACCTTCCTGAACCCAAATCCAGCTTTTGGAGGAATCCCAACCCTGTGTTTGGCCAGGGAGTGACTGATCTGACCAGGCTGGGGAGGGAATACAGAGAGGTGGGGGGTGAATGTTCATTTACCACCGCTCAGTCTTGAAATCAGTGGTGTTCAGGTTCATTCCTGAGCCATCTGAGCCCTTGTTTGTGCCTCCTGGAAGGCTCAAAGTGCAGTTTAATTGGAGAGCCAGCGTTAATAGAGAGGAAATGGCAGGAGGGCCCTCGGAGGGGAACAGACACATCACACAGAAGCCTCTTCTGAGCAACAGCGACCTTACCCTCAAAGAGGCCAAGTCAAGGTGAATTTAGATGCAGCATTTTATCAAAGGCTGTTTCTTTTCACTGAGAGCTTTGTCTGTGCCTTGTTTTCTGGTGCAGATTGAAGAGCATCCCCCCTGCCCGAGCAGGGACCGCGCTCTCAGCTCACACCCACCACCAATGAGAAGCTTTGCAACTCCACTCAGCTCCTCTTGCTGGGATAAAAGATACACAAAGAGCCTCTGATAAGCATTTTATTTACTCAGCCTGGATAAATACCCTGCAACTTGGACTGTGCAACACTCCTGAACCCACCACTCCCAGAAAAGAGCACATTCCCAGCAGCCAGACTGGAGATTTCAACAGCCCAAACACATTTTCCCAAAGCTGTTCAGGGCCCCAGAACGCTCCAAAGAAGCACCTGAGCAGCCCACATTGTGCTAAAAACACCTCAGAATGTCTCTATTTATTTAAATTTACCCCAAACTCCTCAAAGCCAGCAGTAGAAATGAATCAGGCTCTCAGCATGAAGAAGTACATCCCAAATAACATACACAGTGTATGTAAATATTAATCCCCTGAACCAAGTCTGGTAGCTTAAAGGTATTGCCATCCATCACACCCCTACAACTGCAGCTTAAAATGCCATTAGAAACTTCTGGAAATGGAGTTTTGTGGTTTCTGCAGCTGTTATGACAAATTTCTGCTCATTTTAAAATGAATTATTATTTAAGCTTCCTTAGGTTAATAAAAATCCTACTCTAACACTACAATTGTCTTCTGTATTGGCTAAATAAATCAGCACAATAAACCAGGGCAATAATATTTGTTTTCAGCAAGAAGGTGAAAGCAAAGTCAAAGTGGAGAACACAGAAAATAATCAGACACTTAAATTTTAAAACACAGCCAGCATTCCCCAAACCAATTAAACACGGGGTTTGCTTTTCCCTCAGAAAAGAGAATCGTGCACAAAACCCTGGAAACAAGAGGAAATCCATATTATATTAAACTCCCCACACACCAAATATATATGAAAAATAAATTACCACCATCTCTGGTATCCTGGTACACACATCCTCTCCTAACATTGGGAAAAACCATTTCCCACCTCAAAGTGGGAGGACTGAGTCCATACAGGATAAGGGGGTGAGGAAAACCTGGGCTGTTGGCCTGGAACTAAATTCACTTTTAATTAGTCTAAAACCTTCATTGTGCTGGAAATGCCAAAGGATGCTCAGAGTTCACTCAACTTTTCACTGATGTGCAAGTTAAATCTCACAGTAAAAGAAAAAAATGAGGGAAATCACAGAATGGGTTAAAAGAGACTTGAGAGATCACCTTGTTCCAACCCCCTGCCAAGGGCAGGGACACTTTCTATTAGACCAGGTTGCTCAAAACCCACTCTAAATCTCAAGCTTAAATATAATTTGCATCTTTTAGATGTGCCTCTGGTCATGTCCTTACTCTGTTAAAGCTACAGGCTCTGTCAGAGCTCCAGCTGCACTCAAACTTCCCTCCTAAACCCAGATATTTTTACAGGGGTAACAACTGTTTAAAACTGCTCCTAACTTCCCTTCTTTATTTTCTTGCAAGTCTAAGAAGCCTCCAGTAACTTCTCCAGTAGAAAGTCTAAAAACTCAAGGTAGAGTTGTCCATCAGCTGACCCTGATATTGCTCAGAGAGCATTAGACAGGCTGGCAAAGAGCCACGTTCAGTCTGAAACGTGGACTGAAAATTTCCTCTGTCAGATGAATCTTTAATCTATTTATAATCTACAACGTTTCCTCTAAACAGCACTCCATGTCTTACCTTGTATCATTTTCCACATAAATACCCTGCCACAGAGCTAAAACATATGTCCAAAGAGGAAAGTGGATTTCATTTTGATTTTTTTTTTTTTTTAAAGCCCAATGTTTGAGAGATTAACCTTATTACGATTCGATCTGCAGTCATTACTACCAGAACAACTCCAAAGCAATTCCTGTCATCGGCCCTCCTGCAGCATGTTTTGGAAACCAGGGCCCTGCTGCAGGAAAACAATTCTTGCCTTTTGATGTATTTGATTAGAAAAGCAGAATATTGACAAAAATTATTATGTGTCTTCCGATGTTCCTGATTAAGGAAAACTCATGGCCTTGTGAAATTTGTTTAAGTAATGAACGTCTTCTTCTGGAAATTCTTCAGACATAAAGGATCACAGAATCCCAGGATGGTTTGGGTTGGGAGGACCTCAAAGCCCATCCAGTGCCCCCCCATCCATGGGCAGGGACACCTCCCACTGTCCCAGGAGGCTCCAACCTGCCCTTGGACACTCCCAGGGATGGGGCAGCCACAGCTTCTCTGGGCACCCTGTGCCAGGGCCTGCCCACCCTCCTAGCCAGGAATTCCTTCCCAATATCCCATCTCTCCCTGCCCTCTGGCAGTGGGAAGCCATTCCCTGTGTCCTGTCCCTCCATCCCTTATCCCAAGTCTCTCTCCAGCTCTCCTGGTGCCCCTCCAAAGTGCTTTTATATTAAAGAACTTTAATATGTCCCTGCAGCCTTCTCCAGCCTCTTTCTCCCCTGCACAGAGCACTCTGTGTGCTCCCCAAATTTCCCCTCTGCTGCAGGAGACAGGGAATACGGGCTGTCAGTTTATATGGAATGGCCAGAGCTTGTCTGAAATGGGAGAAAGCTTTGCAGCAGCAGGTGAACAAATAAAAAAAAATGCTGTTGGGAATGCCAATGCAAACATTAGGGCAATTCCCACTCCCACCCCTCATTAACCAGCCTCTAGGACAGCAAACACAGAAATTGCATTTCCTTGCACACACCTTCCCCACGTCTGAACTGAAGTAAATTAGCACCAAACAACTTATCAACTACAAAGAGCCTTTCAACACCCATTTTACTCTTGTCCTACAATCTACACAACACTTATTTTTGCTTTCAGAAGCTACAGAAACTCACAAATACGTGCTGAGGTTTCTCTGTGATTATTTATGACCTGTTTTGGGGATCTGATTATGCAGCTTTCACAGGAGCTTTCAGGCAAACTCCTTTTGCTGGGTGCTCATTCAAAGAGGGGTTTGAGTCCTCAATCTTTTGGAGCTGCCCAGGATGGGAGCTGAGTCTGGAGTTGAATTTTGAGGACAATCCTCAGCCCCAGAGCAGACACCAGCTGTCTACAGCACAAACCACAGCAGACAGAGCTGGGCAGCCCATCAGTGTCCTGTCTCACAGCACCACAGGATATTCATGTCCCTGCTGCTGATAAGGAGGTCCCAGCTCCATTTGGTGCCTATCAGATAGCACAGCTATCAGGGGATATCTTGATCTGCTCTGTGTAATGCCATTGGAGGGAGCAGGTCTGGAATTCAAGTGTTCTGCTGATAATTCTGCTATTTTGGTAACTTCAGGGGTGTATCAGCTCTCTGCATCTCACACGGATGAAGCTCCAAGGATTCAGCAGGAGAATGTTGGACAGCTCCCAGTCTTAGCTGACTAGAAAGAAGATTTTTTCATTAGTATTTTTTAACTCTGGAATGGAATCATTGAGTTTGGGCTTGCAAGCAGCAATAGAATTATATAATCTACATATCAGAGATTCGTGTAACAAAAATGTGCAGCAGTTGGGGGCTGGAACAGGATGATTTTGAGGTCCCTCCAAACCTGGGCCAGTGGATGATTTTCTGTGATTTCTGAGAAGGCAGCAGCTCCTCAGCTTGGTAGGAAAACAGCAGAGTGAGACATTTCCCCAACCTGGAAAAAGCAAAACTACTGCACTGGAGAGGGTTGGGGTTTTTAATGGTAAATACTTGAAATACTTCAGTCTGAGACAACATGGTGCTTTACATTTCCCTTCACACCTGGGATAATTATGCCTGATTTTAATACAGTAATTATTTTTATGATGCTGCTACAATATTACTTTAACTGTGCATATTTAAGCAAGAACAACTTCACTTCTTTCCTATGATTAACCCCTAGGAAAAAAAAACCCACAACCTTTTTTCTTTGTGCTGCTCTGGTTCAACCAAATTCCAAACCAGTTCTATTTTAATCACCCCTGTGATCCATCAGCCTTCAAATCTGCATCCCTTCAGCTCTTCTGGAGTCAGGTGACAGCAAGGAACAGTGGAAAGGCTACAGCCCTTTGTTTCTGTTTTATTTTCAACTTCAACACTATCTTTTAACTTGATGTTCCTGATTTTTCATCTCCATTACAGATATGTGGCTCTGTCTTTAATATCCTCATTTTTATGGGTTATATTCTCATTTGACTTAGATATGTTCTCCTAGAGATAGTGAAGGAGAGTTTATTGCTGGACAGACACTCAGCTGCTTTTTGGGATCAATGTTTCATGGCCCACAGAGGAGATTGGAAAGGTACTGGGAGAGGAAAATTCTGGCTGTGGAGGATGATGCTTCTCTTCAAGAGAGCTACAAACTAAATTAAAATCTGGAGCTCACTCAAAGTATTTAATATGTCAAATAAACTCAGTTACCAGGAAGAGATTTTTCTTTTGTTTTACAATATGTCATCTCATTTTATGACTTGACAAAATCCAGATAACAGCATCAAATTTCTACAGTTTCACATTAGGAAAACAGTGTTAAAGTCCATTAAAAAAGAAGAAAAAACAAGCCAAGAGAATTTCCTGCTGCCTGCAGGGAAGGTTTGGATTCAAGGGAAGGACCAGAAACAGTTCCCAGAGCTTCTGGTTCATTCCTCAAAAGGAATGACTTGGATTTGGAATCACAGGCTGCAAAAGACCTCCAAGATCATCAAGTCCAACCTTTGGCCAAACTCCCCCCCCGCCCACCAACCACACCACAAAGTGCCACATCTACTTGGCTGAGCTTTTGGTAACAAGACAACCAACAAAAAGGAAGAAATTGGTGGAACAACACAAACTGTGCGCTCCCCTCAATTCAGGATCTTCTAAAAATCATGAAGTTTAGGGTACTGAGGATTGTAAGGTCTGAATTTCCCACAGTGGGACAAAGTTTGGGACAGTACAATTGTCTGAAGGAGACACAAGGACAGAACTACTCAAATATGAAAAGAAACTCGAAAGAAAAACTGCTTCACTTCTCACTTGGATATTCTCATGGAGACACACAAATAGAGCTCAATTTTTATGGCCTTTAAGGGGAACACATCACGAAATCCAGTCTCTCAAACTGAATTTAAATGCATCCTTAAATTATAGAAAAAGGGCTTTTGTTCCCATAAGATGGCAATCAAAAGCAGACCCACTAGATAATGTGGCTGCTATGAGTCCAGGCTATTTTACTTTCAATACAAAAGAATCCTTCTCATGCAAAAACTTTGATTAATTATTTTGCATTAGGAAGAAAGCATCTCTTTTTAATTGTAGCAAAAAAAAAAATCATTATAGATTAAAATGTCATTTTAAGTAAGACATTATGGAACCAGCAGATCATTTCTGCTCTTTCCAAATTAAGAATACAAAACTTAAAATTAAACTGTAAGTAAAATGCCATATATTGCATTAGAATGATTTTCCAATAATAGTATCTACATTATATTGGTACAAACAAACTTTGTCTTAATTAGATTGACCTTTATAAAAAGCTTCCCAGGCATTTGAGAATTATAAATACTTAAAGTCTGATTCATTCACATCCCTGTTTGCACAGACAGCTCTGAAAGCCTTCAAAATACAGAGCTGGGGCAAATTCCACCCATCCTGCAGCTCTGCTGGGATCAGGCCTTGGAGGAGCTTCATCCCTTCTGTCTGCACCGTGGCCTGGGGGGAGTTCTGGATGCACTTTGGAGTGGCTGTGAGATGGCAGGAGCTGCAGCAAGGGGTTAATTATGGGCTGAGGAAAAGGTTCATGGGGCTGAAGATGAAGCAGAAGAGGAAAAGTTCGTGGAATGATAAAAAAATTTGGGTTGGAAGGGAATCTAAAGCTGATCCAGTGCCACCCCCTGCCCTGGGCAGGGACACCTCCCACTGTCCCAGGGGGCTCCAGCCTGGCCTTGGACACTCCCAGGGATGGGGCAGCCACAGCTTCTCTGGGAATTCCATCCCAGTCCCTCCCCACCCTCCCAGCCAGGAATTCCTGCCCAAACCCAATCCAGCCCTGCAGGAACCTGGCACGTCCACACGAGCAACTTGCAGATTCTCCCTCAGAGCAATTTCCTTTTATTGATGCTGAGCTTGTCCTTGCTGGAACAAGGAAGGGAATTTGATATAAGGGAATTTATTTCACCAGTTTATGATGCTGTTTCACAGTATGTGGACCTCACACATCAGAGGATAACAGGGCTCATGTTTCAGTGCTCAGCCCTGTCATCTCTGTCTCCACCTCTTCTTCCGAGTGACCACTGCACAAACCTTGGGAACCAGCACAATAAATCATTGATCATCTTCCCCAGCAAGTGACTGTGTTCACAAATGGCTGGAGAATTCGGAATAAAACGAACAAACAGAGTAACAAACCCCTGGTTTTGTGTGGAATGAAGAACAAGAGACGGACATAAATTCTACTTGTACACACACCTACAGCATTACAACAGCAACATAATCCTGCCCAGGCTGCCAAGTGTGTGCAACCTTCCCTTCCAGAGGTCACTCCCATCCCAAGGATTCCTCCATGCCAGCTGTGCTCACCAGCACAGCGACAATCTCCTCATGAATCACTTTTACCTGAAGCCACGGAAAACCTATTTCCACCCCATCACTGTGTGTGCTCCTGATTGTTCGCCTGAAACTGTCAATTTAAACCATTTCTCTTATGAACTTTAGCTCTAACTAGACTACAGAGACTGTGAGTGTTCCTGGCAATAAAGGAAGATTAAGGCTGGGAAGGACAAGCAAGTATCATAAAAATAACAGTGTGTAATTGGGCAGCCTACCATGGTTGGGGAAGAGAAATGAGCAGGTCGAGCAATTGAGAACCAGGAGAAATGACCTTAAAAAGTTCTGTCTGGGGACAAGCTGCTGATGGTCTCATCAGCATTCAACGCCACTGCCTCAGTCTGGAGGAGGAAACAGAATGCAGAAAATGGAAAGGAGGGAGATAGAGGAGCAGTGGGGAGAAAAACATCTCTCTTAATTCAGCCAGGGAGGAGATGGGAAGCAGCCGGCCGCAGCCTTTCCCCCTTTCTCCTTCTTTTTCACAAGTCCTCTGGGCTGTGACCCACCCACTATCACCTACAATCTTCAAGAGGAAAGATTAGTGACTCCTAAAGAAAAGAGTTGGGGGGAAAAGGAGCTGCCAGATTTTTTTTACTGCATGTTTCTTCCACACCAAGCGAGAGGAGCTTTGGGTGGGATTTTCACCAATGCTCAGCAGATCGAGGTGCTCAGTGATTTTCAACAAGAACCAACCACTAATTTACCTTTTATGTCTTCAAAAAAAAATCAAAAAAAATCTCCTTTTCTTTATAAGCTGTTCAAGACAGATTGTGGTTTCCTGAATGTTTATGGAGCTCGGGTGTTACGGCAACATAAAGTGATATTGAGAATTGGTTATTTTCTGTCATCCAGCTTTTCCATCAGGGTTTTACAGCTTTTTATAATGAAAAAAGATCTGGGGGGGGGGGAAAGGCCAATTTTGTAAATGTATACACATCCAGTTTTTATACATGCTTACAGGTTATCACTGAGAAAACTGAGAGCCTCCAGAATTTATGTTTTCTTCATGATTCCGCCGTGATACTTTTACTGAAATATTTTCAGTGAGCTTTCTAAATTTTACCTCTAAGCTTTATTCAACAGAAGAGAAAATGATGTTAGTTTAAAAAAACCCAAGGAAATCACACTGTTAACTGGACCCTGCACATGGCAGGGTGGGATTCTTTGTGTTCATGAATTACACAGGAGAAACTCTTTCACCAGGAGCCAAAATCCTTGTGATGCTCCTTCCTAAGTCCCAAGAGAGACTCAGGTATAATTAAAATCTCCAAGACAGCACCTTCAGTTTCAAATTCCCATTATTTCATTAAAATGGGCTGATAATTAGACAATGATATTAAAACTGGGGGTTGGACTAGATGACCTTTCAGGGCTCATCCCTGGAATCATTCAAGATCAGGTTGGACAGGGNGTGGGATTCTTTGTGTTCATGAATTACACAGGAGAAACTCTTTCACCAGGAGCCAAAATCCTTGTGATGCTCCTTCCTAAGTCCCAAGAGAGACTCAGGTATAATTAAAATCTCCAAGACAGCACCTTCAGTTTCAAATTCCCATTATTTCATTAAAATGGGCTGATAATTAGACAATGATATTAAAACTGGGGGTTGGACTAGATGACCTTTACAGGGCTCATCCCTGGAATCATTCAAGATCAGGTTGGACAGGGCTTGGAACAACCTGGGATAGTGGGAGGTGTCCCTGCCCATGGAACTGGATGGGCTTTAAGGTCCCTTTCAGCTCAATTCTATGATTCTACAATTCTCTATGACTAAAAATAAAAGAGAAAACTTTCCCACAACATCAATTTTTCATTGCACAAGGGGTGAATAGCAATGGGAACATGGTGAGTGCTGCTTGTCTTCAAACCCATTGAAATTTTTCAAGCTTTGGCACAAATTTTGATTCAAACCCTCAGAAAAGGGAAGGTGCAGAGCCCCTGCACACCCAGAGCTGTTCACACCCCAAGGTTTATTCCCCACACTGTTGCTTCAATGACATTAAAAACAGTGACTCATTTTCAGCAGGGGTAAGCACTCAAAGAAAATGCTTTCCCAAGATGAAATAAATAAGCAAAAAAAAAAGCCAGAATCAAATATTTTTACAGGTTCCCTTCTACTTTGCTCAGGTCAAAGATGAAGACAAGCTGTGGGAGGTAAACCCATATCTGCTCTGCCATATGTCACCCCAAAGAATCCTCAGACCAATGTTCCAGTGTCATTAAAAGTGACAACATTGAACCATCCCTTCAGATCACAGCATCTGTTGTGCTCCTGACCCGTGGTTTTCAGGTCTGTAAGATTTTCACTAAGATGCTGTAACAGACCAGGCCACACTCCAGTCACCTGCCAGCTCCTGACAAGGGCTGGCTTGTCAATATATTAATTCTTCTCTGCTTGTACCAAGTTAGTTCAGGCTTTACCTCTGTTTAATAACGTGCAAGAGGTCCCACCACTGACAAAAACCTGAGATGGAATAAAACACATCATTCTCATGCCAAAATTCATTTAAGGGTCTGGAAACACCTCCCCAACAGACCTATTACAAAGCACAAAGTTCATTTATTCTCAGCAGGGAAAAAAATTACAACCGTTGTGGAACTTGTTGCACAATTCTCCTTAAATTCTTCTGGAAAAAAGTGATTAATTCTGCAGTGTTAGATTTAAGAGCTCTGAACAAAACTCCAAAGGAGGCTCACAGATGCCCTCAGTTCCCAGCAGGTTTGGTTCTCCACCACCCCTTGGAAATTTGGGTGGAGAAACTGGGATTTTGGAGTTGCAATGAAAATGGTTCTGCCTTTCCTGCAGCCTCCCCAACGTGCTGCTGTGTGCCTGCTCTGTCCCACACATCAGAGATGTGCACATCTCAATTATGTGCAGGCTCCAGAGACTTTTCCAGGGAGAGACAGAGATAGAGAGAGAGCAAAGGCTGGCTGAACATGCCATCCCTGAGGAGCTCAGTCAAGGAACACACGTGGGCTTTGCAACATGAGACGAATCCATAAAGCCCCAGCCCTGCAAGGAGCACAGAGGGATGCACTTCATTAGCCACATATCCTGCTGCATTATCACTGCTCCAGCAAACCATCAGTTCTGCACCCAGTGCTCACTTCAAAGAGCCTGGATACAGGGAATTTTCCAAGGAGAACAAGGCCTGACCTTGTGGCCCCAAGGACAGCCCTGTGATCACAGCTCCTTGGATTCCAGCTCTTCCACCTCCTGGAAGAGGAGAAATAATCAGAAATAATGACACAGCTCTTCTCCCTCAAACAGCCTCTCCCCAAGGTTTCTCTCAGCACAACCACAGGGACCTGCTGCTGAAGGAATGCAGCTGGAAACAATCCAGCTCCTTCACTCACATCCTTCTCCTGGCCCCTCCAGAGCCCCTGGCCATCCAACACTCACACAAGTGATTCTCTGAAAGCACGTGGAGAGTACTCTCAGCTCACAGGGGACTACTCAGATACTTGTGTTTTACAGGAAGATGTAGGAGGGCACAATTATTTCATTCCAAGTCATCCAGTTGCTATTTGTTGAGAAAGACAACTACAACACTGTGGAATTGGAGCTGTTCCTGATTTTTCTGTATTTTACTCACAAAAACACTTTTACAAGCTGTGAACATGAGAAAAATACCTCTCTTTTAGTGTTCTGAGGAATGCTTTCATCTCTGCAGGTGAGGGGTTAAGGGGGTATTTCTAAGGCTTCTCCATTTGCTCCTGGAGACCTCATCACATTTTGGAAGAGCCCTAAGCTCAAGTGGTTGGAGAAGCAAAACGCTGGTTAGATATTAAAAGATGATCAGATGGCCAAGAATGAAAGGAAAAAAAAATCAACTGCTGAAGTTCAAATATGAAAACATTATGGCATGAAAGGAGGGGCTGTTCCTACTAAGATCTGCTTCAGTTACATCAAAATATTAATTCAGGCTGAATTTTCAGACAGTGCAAACAAGTAGGGGGAAAAAAAACTCCACAAGGCTGGATTCAGTTCTTCACTGCCATGAAATCAAGTCTGCAGACAAGATTTATCCAGGCTGATTTCATCACATTATTCAAACATTTTACATCTCTACAGTAGTTTTTGCCCATAAGCTTCCTGGAGAGCTCAGTAAGCAAGACATGAGGTATAACCTACATGAGCTTGAACTTCAGACTGGACTAATAAAAAGCCTGGACTAAGTTTATTGGCATAATCCAAAAACACATAGTAGGCACTTGATAGCAAAACTCTCACCAGTGACCTTCCTAAATTCAGACAGAAGATAAATTCAGACACAAGAGTCTACATTTCATTAGTATTCCTATTAAGACAATAGAGCCTCGCTGTAAATTACTGGTTATTACCAAATTAAATGGCACAGAACCAATTGCTCTGTGTGCTCTACTCTGCTGCCCAACCTCCCTCTCTCCCCCTTGTCAGGCCAGGCTGGAGGGGATTGATCACAGAGCACTGCAAATAATTAATATGTTATGTTCTTACCCAGCTTGAGATCTGCAATACAGCAGTAAGAACATTTGATGGGAAGATGATCCTGGAAGCAGCAGCTCACTCTCTCACCCTGGCATGTTGAGCAAAGAGCTGCTGATATTGATTGGTGCCAAGGATTTGGGGCATGTTCCCACCACAGGAGCTTGGAGAAGTTTGGGAAAACAACATGATGGGGTCAGGGCATTGCTGCTGGTGGCTGAGGGTGCTGTGACTCATCTGGCACCAGGGAAGTCCCAAACTAGAAGAGGGACCATCAAAGCAGGAAGCTGTGATGGCACGTGGTGACACCAGGGGGTCATTTCTAGACACAAAACCAGGAGAATTAGAAGCAACTTGGACCTAGAAAGGGAGGGAAAGGCAAACCAGCAAACCACTGAGGTGGCTTGGTGACAGCTGGGAGAGCACCAAGCCATGGGAATGACATGGTGAGAGGGTTCCTTATCTTACTCAATTCTTTATCTGGGCTCTGGACTTTCCAGTTCAGCCTGCAAATCATCCCCAAACACCTTCATTATTTAATACAATCTGTCTGTTTGATATTCCTATATCACACTCCACAGCATTTCAGCTTTACTAGTGAGTCAAGGCCATGTGCAAGGACAAAGGGGAAAACCATCTCACCTCAGGAAGGATTCCTTGGATTTCCCTTTCATCAAATAAAAATAATAAAAAACTCAATCCTAGGAAGTAAAACCTTACTTTCCACAGCAAGTTTCAGAGGGGACCACAGACATTCCACTATTTTTATATGATCCCATTATTTCCCTGGCTGACTTTTCCCTGCAGATACATCTTTTCTTTGATCTTATCTTGGTCCTTTATCATACCATAAAGATTAATTTCGCATTTCTGCTGATTGTATGAACTTAGACTTCATGAACAAAACCCTCTTTTCTGGGAGACATTATTATTCCCCGTGACAGCCCTGAACTTCCACTTTGAGAAAGGTTTAATAATTTTCTAAAACCTCTTGATTTTGTCACAATGACTTGTATTCAGAGTCACTTCTCTACTTGTCTTGGGCTACGTCATTTACCTTGAGCCTTGTCTGGGTAATAAGCACTAGTCAGAGCCCTTATTCATTTTGGCACTAATTGCATTTCCTTCTCCTATTTTTCATACCAGAGAACTTTTGTGCAGAGCAGAAACTTGGGAGAGAAGTGGAATGAAGCCACTGTGTCTTTTCAAGCCCTGTCCATGAAATCCCATTCCCTTCATGCCCAGAAATCAGCATTAAAAGCAGGAAAGATGAGCTGGGAGCCTGTCATGCCAGGTTTTCCCAAGCTGGGGTTATAACCATTGCTGGGATGGCCAAATGCTCCTCTGGGGCATCAGGAAGGGGGAAGAAAGCTCAGCTCTGAAATAAATCAAGCCTTGGAAGTCCAACTCCTTTTGCCAGACCAGGCAGAGCTTCAAACTGGAGCTTCTTTCCCCAAAAACCTTGGAGCAGGTACCCCCCTTCCCAGAGAGGGCTCCTCACAGCAGGAACCCAAGGTTAAAAACCACCCAGTAAAGAGTTTCTTCCATTCAAACGTCCCACTGAAACAGGTCACAAAGCTTTGGAAAGGTGGGAATACTTATTATTGAGAGCCCTCCTCCAATGGAGTCAAAAAAAGGTATTTTTTTTCCTTGAGCTGAAATAATTCATTAGGAAAGATTAGAAAAAAAGTTATTTGGGCTTGAAGGAGAACTGGCAGAGACCTGCAGTGTCCTATATTTAGTGAAGTCACCTTAAAAACATGCATTTCCTTGGCTGGCCTGAGCCTGCAGTGGGAGACAGAGAATTGGGATGGGGATCTGCTGCCTGCAGGAGCCACACAGGAGGCTAAATCCACTTTCTTGCCAAGCCATCTCTTTTCTGGGTGTCTCTCACATGGAATTCCACTCTGCTGCTCCCCCTGCCACCCCACACTCTCAAATTTAAGTCCCTGCTGACTTAGCCCCTGCTAGAAAGGCTTTGAACCACAGCCTAAATATTTTGTTCCTTAAAATATTTAATAATCCCCCTCATTTAGAATTCGGTTCTGATCAAGAGATTTCAGCGAATCCAGCAGGAAATTCCAGAAGCAAAGTCGGTGGGGCTGGGCACAGTCAAGCCAGGCTTTGATCTCCTCTTGCTTCCATTGCCACTGGCAACTCAGGCTCTTCTCTCCCCCCTCCTCCTTTCTGCCCTGGTGGAGTGTTGATGAAATCAGGAGGATTATTCAGCAGCTCCATCCACCACCTGCTCTCCCACACTTGGCTTTCAGGGCTTTGAATGCTTCACACACACACACACACCTTGGGCTCAGTTATTACCAACACTGATAATCTGCTTCCTCAAGGCTTGTTTCTGCCTTATTTGAAGACAGCTGTAATTAATAATCTCCTTTTAAGGGCCTAATTTCTTTTTAGTTAAAGCCAACTTTCATCTCATTACTAATCTTCCTTTTATTTTAAAGTCAACTTTCATCTCATTACTAATCTTTCTTTTCTTTCAAAGGAGGCTCTAAAATTAGAGAGTGAGCAGACATCTGTAGGAAATAATGACATCTGTGAAAATATTTAATTGCGATTTTTATAGGAAAAGTTTTAGTTTGACTTCCAAATAACCAGAGATTTATCCTGATATTAGTGTTCAGCAGACCCTTCATCCCTCCCACACCATTTCTCTGTGCTTGCTGACAAAAAAGCCTCCCTATC
>VYZS01036500.1:35461-54138 GCA_013400695.1 Neodrepanis coruscans
CTGCCACCCCACACTCTCAAATTTAAGTCCCTGCTGACTTAGCCCCTGCTAGAAAGGCTTTGAACCACAGCCTAAATATTTTGTTCCTTAAAATATTTAATAATCCCCCTCATTTAGAATTCGGTTCTGATCAAGAGATTTCAGCGAATCCAGCAGGAAATTCCAGAAGCAAAGTCGGTGGGGCTGGGCACAGTCAAGCCAGGCTTTGATCTCCTCTTGCTTCCATTGCCACTGGCAACTCAGGCTCTTCTCTCCCCCCTCCTCCTTTCTGCCCTGGTGGAGTGTTGATGAAATCAGGAGGATTATTCAGCAGCTCCATCCACCACCTGCTCTCCCACACTTGGCTTTCAGGGCTTTGAATGCTTCACACACACACACACACACCTTGGGCTCAGTTATTACCAACACTGATAATCTGCTTCCTCAAGGCTTGTTTCTGCCTTATTTGAAGACAGCTGTAATTAATAATCTCCTTTTAAGGGCCTAATTTCTTTTTAGTTAAAGCCAACTTTCATCTCATTACTAATCTTCCTTTTATTTTAAAGTCAACTTTCATCTCATTACTAATCTTTCTTTTCTTTCAAAGGAGGCTCTAAAATTAGAGAGTGAGCAGACATCTGTAGGAAATAATGACATCTGTGAAAATATTTAATTGCGATTTTTATAGGAAAAGTTTTAGTTTGACTTCCAAATAACCAGAGATTTATCCTGATATTAGTGTTCAGCAGACCCTTCATCCCTCCCACACCATTTCTCTGTGCTTGCTGACAAAAAAGCCTCCCTATCCCCGTGTTGGAAGAATTGTTTTATCTCTTTTTGCCACTTTATTTCCCCCAGATTTTTCCTACTATTGATGACAACTGTTTCTTTCAGCCTGAAGGAATTGGAACAGGAACTCCTGACTTGGTTTTGCTCTACGTGTGAAGACAACATCAGCTGGCAACTAATCTTTATATTTGCAATAACTCCCCCAATAAAAGAGCATTTCTCAAGTCCAGGTCTAAAGGAGATGCAGGAAAATGTATTTTAGGCCATTTCACTGCAATTTATTTGACCCAAGTCCTGCTTTCACAAGACAAATCATCAACTCAACTTATGGCCAAAGGGCTTCTCTTCTGACAATGAGAAAGCTTTTATTTCCCTCTTTTTCCATCGAGTTTAATTCTCTAGAGGTGGAGCTGACATTTGCTTTCTGTCCTCACCTTCTGTTTAATGTCTCAGGATTATCTGGGCCCTCCTCAGTGAAACAGGGAAATACCACATTTGCTCTCTTCTTTTTCATATGAAACAAATAGTAATAACCTGTAGAATATGTGCAGAGTAATTGCATTATAAAAATCACCTATTTACAGTTCATGCAGATAATTTAATCAACTGAAGGACACATTTCCAAATACAGAACAAGAAATGTGGTAAACTAAAATAATATTAAATAAATACAGAAAATTTTAAGTCCTGGACTGAAATTCAAATCCCCCTCCTTTTCCCTCTCCCACCATCTTGGATGGATTTAATAATGAAGAGACACAAACCCACCCCTCCAAATTAACTCCTGGAATTTCTTACATTTCAGTCTTCCATAAGATTAAATGTGTCACGTCAAAAATTGTCATTGACCTGAAGCTGCCTGGTTATCTGCTATGAAGGTGGTATTTTAATTACCAAAGTTAATTACCATCTCCATGGAATGCAATTTCCTGACTTGCTGCTGTTGGAAAATAGGAAATGGAAAGTACAAGCGGTGCAGAATCCACAGAAGGTCCACACAAAGGCTTCTGTATGACTAATTGGTCTGAAATTTAATCAGTTAAATTTCTGTTTCATGTGCCTTTGATAAGATTATCTTAATTACTTTTTACAGTATCTAAGTAGGAAAGATAAAGAAAAAACAATCTGCTGAAGGGGAAAACTAATTCATAAGTCTAAAGGGAGAAAGGAAAATAAGGGGAGGAGGAATACACAGCTGTTGATTAGGCCACAAAAGCTCAAATCTTGTACTTCCAACACTTCACGTTTCAGAGGAGTCAGGGATATATGAATGCCTCAGAAATTCCAACTTAGACTCAACTTGCACCACTTCTGTTTGGTCCTCGTCATCTTCAAGGGGCTCCGTGTGTAAATTGGATATAGAGAAATATGACAAAATAAGGGCAAGGATCACAGGGGCCACCAGCACCAAGGCTGCCCTTGTGAGGTGCTGCCACTGCTCTTCTTATGGCTTTTATATGGTGTTTATAATATATGATGTATTTTATACTATTTTATCAGCGAAAAAACACCTCAGAGACTAAAAGATCTATGATAAAAGAGATCTTTTGGCTGCACTATTAAGGGACTTAATCACCTCCCCAGTGGAGAACCCAAGGATACTTTGATTTTTACCCTTTCTGGGACTAAGAATCATCAGAGAATGGTCTGGGTTGGAAGAGATTTTAAAGCTCATCCAGTGCCACCCCCATCCCTGGGCAGGGACACCTCCCACTGTCCCAGAGCTCCAACCTGCCCTTGGACACTCCCAGGGATGGGGCAACCTGAGAAACCTCTGGGCAATTCCTTTCACAGGGAAGAATTCCTTCCCAATTTCCCATCTCCCCCTGCCCTCTTTGGGTGAACTCATTCCCTCTCTTGTCCTGTCACTCCAATCCCTTGTCAAAACCCCCTCTGTGCCTTCCAACCCCAGTCAGGCTCAGCCCAGCGCGACACGAGTCCTGCCAAGAGCCACAGTCAAACCCAGAGTCAGCTCTGGAAAAATCATCTCTGGATCTGTCTCAAGAGCTGTTTATCCATTCAGAATGTCACCTCAATTCTCATGGCCCTGTAACACCCAAAGCAGCAGCAGCAGCAGCAGGGAGAAGGCAGCACCCAGAGCTGGGCTGCCAAAGGGGCCATGGAGGGCACTGGGAGCTGCCAGGAGAGATCCAGACTGTCCCTTGGGAGGGCTGTGCCAGGAATAATTCCAGCTCACTGCCCCATGGCAACAGTGAGGGCAAGGGTTTATTCCCACCTCTCACTGCTCATGTCTTTCTCTCTCCATCATTTCCCTGCTGGATACTGAGGTGACAGACTGGGGCTCCCCAGAGAGAGAGGGGGGTCTCTGAGCCCTCATCACCCAATTCTCAGCAGATTCAGCCCAAAATGAGCCAGCCTGGCAGGCCTGGCACAGCTTCCCTCACATCTGGCAGATCACCACCATCCTCCTGCAGCACCAACCCTTGGAGAAAAGGCTGCAGGAGAAACATCCCCCATGGTCCCACCACCTGGGACAGTGGGAGGTGTCCCTGCCCATGGCAGGGGACTGGAACACGATGGTCCTTCAGGTCCCTTCCAACCCAAACCAGGCTGTGGTAACAATGACATCATCTCAGTATTATTTCAGAAAAGATCTGGGATCATTTGGCCCAACTCAACCCAACAAGGTGTTATCCAGACATGGGCTAAGCCACCAGGCCCTGTGCAGATTTTAATTCCCCTCCCCTTAAAAAGCTCTGAAAGCTTCTGAATTTAAAAAACATGTTTTGTTCTCTTTCCAGACACGAACTCTTCTGTTGGAGCCAAATCAAGTTACTTCATGGTACGTAAAACCTGTTCATTTTTAATTTGACAGAAGAGGTTCAGTGTTTCTAAATGTATGTGTTTGATAAATGTGATTTCTGTGAAATTAAAACAGAGCAAAATTAATGCCTCTACTTATTTCATTTCAATTATGTCAGCATCCCATTTGCATAAAATATTGTTTTCATTCCTCTTTAGTGCAGCACATAATAGAGCTTTGTGTCTTTAATTTCTCTGAGATGAAAAAATAGAAAGGTTCTGCAGCAATGTGGAGAACCCTGTTAAGAGTAATTTCAGATTTGGTCTCATTTAGCTGAAAAACAAGAATCTGGACTGTCAGAATTTCCTCTTACAATGGAGCTCTGATTCTTTTCCAAATCACAGTTTATGCTGTTTTAAATCTCTATTATTTAGGCAAATAGTCACTTCGAGCCTGTCTGTTCAATAAAACTGCAGGTCTCACCCTGTTACTCTTTCTCTTGTGTGGTGCAAATAATCCATGACATTATTGGCAGTGAGATATGTTCCTAATAAAAAAGATTAGATGAAAATAAAAGCCTGAAGATGCTTTATCCAAACCCTCTGAACTCAAAGGGCTGTTTTTACTCGTAGTCGCAGAGATGGAGCAAAGTCTTGTCTCTCCAAAATGAAGACCCTGCACTAACTCAAGTTTAATTAAACTGCAGAGGAGTCCTCAAGTGCCAACTGGAAGTGACAAGAGCTGCTTTCTGATCCCAAACTTCTGCTCCCCCAGTCCTCGAAATGAAGGGGAGGCTGTTGAAATGTTTCATTATAATATTTATTTAAGAAAATAAATTGAATCCTGGAGACTTTCTCAGCCTCCTCATGGGATTTCTCAGCCCTGTGATAATTAACAGAGATGGACTTGAATTGAAGGCACCTCTCCTGCTGCTGCCCACAAGCAATTTAGGAGAGGGATAGAATTGCTAAATGCTTCAACTAAACCTGGCAATGCCACTGTTTCCAAGCACTGCCCTCAGCTGCTTTCACTCTCCAGACACGTAAAAAAACCACGAGTTATGCATTAATTACCATCCAATATTCTTAATCAACATCAACTATAAAATTCTTAGTCAAGCCCTTGATCACAAACTTAATCATGCCTAGCCCAAACTGATTCCCCCTGTTAAGTGGGATTCATTAAAAAGCCTCTGCTACCTCATCATCAGACACTTTCCAAGCCTGGCACATTTTTTACTGACAACATCCAGTTGAAATAACAAGTACAGGGGCAAAAACTGGCATTTAATTAAAGAGGATGGACATTTAGCTTCCCAGGAGCCAAGAAGTTGTGCAAGAAAAAGGAATCTAATGCTCCAACTCCAGATATTATGAGCTGTTTCAGAACACCCTCATGGTACCTCCTGCTCTGGCAAAGAGAGAAACCTGAGGAAGACAAGTAGTAATAAAAATTAAACCACTTTTTTTTTTTTTTTTGCAGTTGTAAAAGGTAACAAGTTGTTCTCAGGGTAAGCAATAATTGGAAGAGCAATTACAGCTCCCTCGGGGTGTTTGTGCACATCTTGAATTCTCAGCTTCATTTGCAGAGTGTTCTGGTTTAACCACCCAGCAGCTCCCAGCAAAATGAGGGTGGCTGGGAAGCCCTTCCCACCCCTGGAATTGTGTCTTCCACTACTGGAAAAGTCACTGGTGGATGGTCAAAATACACAGTGGGGTAGGAAGGAAATCAGGCATTTTTTCTTCTACAAAAAAACCCCCCAGATAAACCTTCTCAGTGGATAGTTCAGTAAATCACTCCAGTCTATAAAACAACACCAGGATGAAGTGTCTATTGTGACAGAAAAGCACTTAATAAAACTCTGAATTAGTTTTTCTACATCTCAGGAAAAAAAAAGAAAGAAATTGGAGCGAAAAAAAAAATGACAATATGTTGACAACTGACAAATTTCCATGAATCCAACACATGGCATGTTCTAAACACAAGTGAATTCCTGGGACAATTCTGAGTGACTGGTTACTACCCAAGAAACAATTCTTTCAACATTCATTACAAGATTTCTGCCACTCAGGAGTCGCAGAACAAACGGAATTTGCAGCCTTTGAAAATTAAATGCAAACTTGTACCTGATTTATTGCAGAGATGTTGTAATCAATAATAGAATTGGAGCTTAAAGCACAAGGTCTCCTCTGACAGAGCAGCATCCTCTTCATCCAACAGCTGAAGTCTGATCCATGGCCTTTGTGGTAATAGAAGCCCTGTCTGCCAGAGGAGAGACATCTCTTCCTATTGATTTTTATGGGGTTTTTTTTTGTTTTCTCTTTTTTTTTTTTACACCAAGTAGCCAGGTAGATTTAACAGCACTCTCTCACCCTGTTTTGGATGTGCTCAGAATCTCAGCTCACTCTCAGAGCTGCATCTCTTCTCCAGAGAAAAAGGGGTTTGAAGTGGCACTCGGGGAGTGTCACCTCTCCAAAGATCATCCACTGCTCACCCTGGCTAATTAACCAATGCAGAACCTCCTTTCATCCATGACTCTGATCTTTCTGATCCCAATCACATGAAGAGTCACTACTTTTGTCACCAAGGCTTCCTATGAGGAGGATCTTGAAGCTAAAATTCACTTTTCTTTGTACTGGGCTCTTTGCCTGGTTGTGCTTGACTTCCACACCTCCCAGCACTTGCACAGGAATTCCCTTCCAACCTCCACATGGATTTCCTTGGCTGCTGCATCCCACAAACCTCTTTTCACCCCACTGATTGAAATAGAGACACTTCCAAGGAGAATGAAGCTGGATCTGCCCCAAAACACCACCTGGGGCACAGGATGTCCCCAGAACCAATTCTGTGTCCCTGCAGGGGAGTCCCCAGAGGAAGGAGGTGACTTTTCCTCCCCCAGAACTAAGGTTACATGTACAACATTTCCCACTTGTGGGTTGACCTTCAAGGAAGAGCTGAGGGGCCACTTGTGTATCACAGATCTACGACTCAGCAGGGAAAATGTGCTGCATTAACAAAAAGGTCTGAGAAGCCAAAAAAAAAATGTTACATAGAAGAGTTAACCTCCTGTTCCTGGATAATGTGACAAAAGCTGTGGCTACCTTTATGTCTACAGATCTGGTCATCAAATCTCCTGTTAAAAGAACAAGAAAAAGATGACATTTAAAAGATGATACTTCAAGGGAAATGTTGGAGTCATGCACAGAATGCTTCTTACAGAATGAATGATAATCCTTTTTAGAGTAATGAGTAAAATGAAATTACTGCTGCACTTTTCTCCTTCAAAGAAAGTTCTTTAGCTGAGAAGTGATTGAAATTTCATATTTCAGGCATTTGCATTGCTCAAATACATCTCCTACGTGCTCCAAGTTTAACTTCATGTTGCCTCTTCACACTTTACATTAACACAGGGCATGGAAAAGGGATCTGGGAACATCACATACCTAAACCTTCTGCCCTGTAACCTCTCTAACCCCCCCCAAAAATCAACAGGATATTGATATTCCATGCACCATTCATGGATATTCCAAAGCATCCATCATTTATTGCATCAACACCTCAGTGCTACTTTATATTTCTATAGAAATATGTTTCTGTTGGTTGTATTTTACCACCAATTGCTGCACAAATTCCAGAACTTTTTTCACATCTTTTCCTCTAACAATAACTTGGACCTTCTCCAACATATCCCCAAATTTCTACACTGCCAACCACTGCATTCCCCTGCTGTGGTCCCTTAACTCTTTTATCTTAAGGAAAATATTTGATAGATATTGTTTATCATAGAGTAATTAACAGTCACAACCTGCTTAGTGATACTTAAATTCTCAAAATGCCAAAAAATGTAATTAGTTACTCAAGTCCACGACATTTAATGTTGCTAAAACACTCTGTTGCCACCTTAAACTCCAGGCAACTTCAGAAACCCAGTGGCATCATATTAGTTCAAATCATCACATATCAGTTAAAGAACTAATTTAAATTTCCAAGAGGGAGAATAGATCCTTTGGATACACAAAAGCCTGAGATCACACCCTCAGGACATTGATCTGCACCATAAGAGCCACTGCCAGAACATGATTTTCTGCTCAGAGCAACAAACCCTGGAGTTCTCACTCTGCTGCATGAAAATCTGGATTTATTATTCCTGAACTGTTTGGGGTTCTGTTCCCAACACAAGCTCTTGAGGTGAGCACTGAGCTCAAACTGCACAGGACACTCAGAAATTTGCTTGCACAGCATTTCACCTCCAGTGATGGACAAGGAGTCACTTCCCAGGAGAATCAAGTTGTATCTGACCACCAAAATAAAACCAAACACACCAAGAATTATAGGAATACAGGATGGCCTTGTGGATAAGAAGAAAAAAGTCCTCCCAAAGGCACTGTATTTGCCCCAGGTGTGGAATTTCTTGACCTCATACAATAAGGATATAAATGATAAATCTGTGTGTGGAATGGTTTTCAATGCCTCAGTCCCAAGAGAAACCCCAAGTCCTGCCAACACACTCCCTTCTCCCAAAATAAAACCAGGCTGTCTTGGGACAACCTCCTCCTCCAGGACACTTTCTGCATGAGAATGGAGGTCACATGTTCCAGAAAAGCCACTCCCTCAGATGCTTTAAACCACATTTATGCAGTTTTTCCTATTGATTAACCCCAGGAAAAACTTGGCATGGAGGTGTTTCCTTGTGTTTCATCCTCCCCTGCCCAGTTCTGGGCTCCCCAGTACCAGAGGGACAAGGAAATGCTGCATCAAGTCCATCAAAGGGCCACAACCCAGGCTGGGACAACACTGGAACAGGTTGCCCAGAGAGGCTGTGGCTTCTCCATCCTTGGAGAGGCTCAAAACCCCAAAGTGTCCCAGCCCTGGGTGCCCCAACTCAGATCAGGGTCAGACTGGATGGTCTTTGCAGGTCTCCCCATCAGCTGCAGCCATTCTTTAATACACTTCAATTTTCCCAATGAAAACCAAAAGGGGTGTTTTTTGAGAGGGGAAAAAAATTAGTTTTGATTAATCTATTTTTCTAAATGAAGCAAACTCCCAAAGAATTCCCAATCATGGATATTCCAGCACAGTTTGAGGTGCTCAGGCAGGACTTGCCTTTCCCCACAGAGAGTGACCTGATTCAGAGCCCTCAGTTTCTTGCCAGAACCAAAATCAAATTTAAGGACTGGATACCTTACACACAGCCAGGGCTATTTTGTCCTTCCAGCTCTATTTCACTCAGCAAAATGTCAAGTGTATCTGGACAAGAGATTTCTGCTTCAGAATCTTCTCTCCTTAGGATTTGAGAGCACTTGGGCTCCCACAGCTCTGAGCTCCAGAGGCAGGAATTTCCCTGCAGAGAAATGCCCTCTCTCCTCTTCTCTTAGAGGATTTGATTCCCTTCCTAGAGCTCAGTTTACTCAATTGGTGTGACAAGAGTGGCTTTATTTTTGGTTTCCAGTCCCTTATTTTATCTGTATTTAGTTTTTCCAGTAGAAAACCCACCAACCAACCAGACCACCCCCTTTTGTAGGTGCAGGAATTCCAATTCAGGAGTTTTTCTCCCAAACCAAGGCAAGCAAAGCAAACAGGTTCCACTCCCCAGCAGTGCAGAGTCTCTCTAAATAAGAGGTCCTAAATTCACATTTCATTTTCTCCCACACCTTCTTCTCAGACATCTGCCAGATAAGGCACAATAGGGAGATATTTTAATCTGGGAACATGAAAATCCCCCAGGTTTTACCTACCCTCACATATAACAAAAACTGCCTGGATTTTTTCCACAGGTAGCAAAGTACATTTTGGTAAACCCCAAACTTCTCGCAAGGACCTGTGACCAAATTATCAATCAATGTTCCATTATTACACATTTCTTTTCCTCCTCCAATTTAGACTTGCACAGATTAACTCCTAAAAGTAAAAACCAAACCAAAAACTAATAAAACTTTTAGATTTTTTTTTTTGCTTTTCCTAACTTGTGAGTGATCTTTTTTTAGTCCTACACCTTCACCCTCAGCACTTCCTTTCCCCCCCCTTCCCCAAAAATGGTGTAGAATCAGGACATAATTTACTCTTTCAGGGATGATTTGCCAAAACCACTTGTGTAAATTCACATATAACATACAAAATGGGCCACAGAAGGTACAACTTCTCCTACTGATCCTTCCTGATTGATCAGAGAATAAGCAGCCTTATTTTTCTCATCCTACATATTAAATTCAAGACATAACTGCAAACATTACAGCCCAGTGCCTGTTGCAAACATGCCCACCACCATGTGAAAACCTTGACAGGCCAATTAGGAGAACCAAAAAAAATACTCCTCAGGAAAAGAAAATCATGTAAAGCTCTGGTTTTATGCCAAAGATTTGAGACCACTCATGTGAGACAGTGATTTCAGAAGGTTTTGTTCCTTCTTCCTGCAAAGGGTTTTCCTGATTCCAAGTGAATTGTTGCTAATTACTGCCATGAAGAACACAGAGAGGCAGCTCTCCCTGCCTGTGTTTAGGGAAAGCTCACTGCACTAATCCAAATGACAAATGGACATTTTCCACAATATTTTTGGAAGATAATTGTGCCATCTGGGAAGCCATGTCACAGCTGTATAAGAGTGAGCAGGCCTGGGATGTGCAACAACTCCTTCTGTGCTGAATTAATTTCAGTTACTGTATTAATCATGGGGTTTCTTTCTTTCTTTATTTATTTCCAACATCCTGGGACTTGCAGCATCACAACAAGGCTGTCTGAATATGCATCAGATGAGCTCTTTTTCAGAGCTTTTATTATACATGTGATACCAGAAGTGCATCTGTGTCTCTTCACAAGATCATTATCAGGCAAATGCAAATAAAAATTCATTCCATCAGTACCAGTTTCTTTATCCTGTAGCCCTGTGTTATCCCTTGTTTGTAAAAAGGAGTAACAACTTAATTTCCCAGATATATTAGACCTTTAATAGTGTGTTAGAAGTCAGAAAGCACAAACCCCTCCAATGGTACCAGATGATCAGTAACATTCCATGGAGGAGCCTGGAAGGAACTGGGGACATTACGGGATAAACAGCATAAAGAAGTCCCTGTAAATGCCAAGATAAAGCCACAGCAGCTGGGATCAGTCAGTTCCTAAGCACAATTTAATACATGTGAGAGCAGCAGGATTACATGTCACACTGGGACCACGAAATTTCCATACTGGGACCTTTCAACTTCCCTTTCAACAGCTGCAGCTCCTGTTGCAGCGCTGCCTTTAATCCCTTTAATCCACACCTGGGGAAGGACCACAGCCACACTTCCCAGAGAGAACCTTGGAATCCTCAGGCTGTTTGGTCTGAGGGAGCCCCGGGGGCAGTTTTGCACCATCCTCCTCCTCCCCTGGAAAAACCCTCGTGGATTTTGAGGGAGCACAGGGCTGGAGCCACAACCTTCACATCCCCTTAGTCACGCTGAGTAACTCAGCAGGGTAATGAGACATCACAAGCAGCCTGATTCAGACAGACTTGATTTGCTTCTGTGCTCCTGCCTCCCCTCTCAACCCAGGTTTTGGGGCCAAACTAACACCCCTGGGCTTACTTTTCACTCCAGACCCCAAACAGGACTAATCAGAGCTTGATGTGCGCTCATGAAATGGAAAAGGAAAGGCTGATTTCCCCTGGTTTTCCTGACAAGCACTGAAGCTGCCCTGCCCAGAAGCAGCATTCCCTGCTCCTCAGCCCCCCTGACCAGCCCTGCAGGGATGGGAAGTGAACCATGAGGAGATCCATGACCTGACAGGCTGCCCAGCCTCACCCTTCCAGCTCAGGACACTTTATTTTTTTTTCCTCTCCACTCTAAAACAGGCACAAATCAAAGGTGTTGAAATGCAGCAGCAAAAATAAAGCCCTGTAAGGGCTCAGAGGTTCCAAACCCTGCTGGAAAGACGCTTTGAGTGACCCTTGGAAGGACCCGAAGAAGGAGAAATATCCCAAGTGACAGGTCCATAGAAAATGTGTGATTAAAGGCTGGTTTGTATGGCAAAAATATGCTGCAACTGAAGTACAGTTATAAGGAAAATCTCTAATTTTTATGGTTTTCTAAACCTTTCAGAGTTATTCTGACACTTCTTTGTGTCCACAAAATACTTTAACGTGGGGGAAACTCCGATTCACGCCGAACAAGTAGGTAGGTAATGTTCTTATCTAGTCAGTGGGAATGTTTAGTGCCTTTTTAATAAAAATACACTCAGAACATCCCACAAAAAAGGGCCAATTAACCAGCAATTCCTGCATTTGTTCTGAGCAGCAGCACTGATAATTTGACAACACCGTGGTTTGAGCAGAGCTGAATTCCTGCTGATAATTGCTTTGGTGCAATTTGTGTCAGAGGGTGCTAGAGGAGGAGTATGGAACACCAGCAGATAATCATACTGCACATTAAAAATAGAATTTGCATGAAATTAATGTATCATTAAACTTAGCACTCTCTCTCAAGAGAGGTGCCTGGTGAAAGGCCCCAAATCCCTCAATATTTCAGTTTGCTGACACACACCAGAGTCATCTGAAAGCCACAACAGGGAGGTTTCAGAGCAAAGACAAGCCAGAGGTCACAGGGAGAGCCTCAGACCTGGGCTAATTCCATTAACTCCTGGCAAACTGTATCAGGCTCCACCAGAGCTGCTGAATTTGGCAGCAGTTGTGTGAAACCTCCCCTGAATAAATGCACAGGATTTATTCCTTCCTGCTGGCTACTTCAGGTTGCCTTGTTTTTACTGAGTTGTTACAAAAGACACTTTTATTTGGATTTAGAAGCAGAAGAAAAATTGTAATACTGATTAGCACTGAAGTTAAAGCATGTTTGTTCATTATTCTAAAAAGCAAAGTGTTTCCTACAATAAAAAACATCACTTATAGTTATTCTTCTATTTTTACATCATTGAATTTCCTTAAAAATATATGCAGGCATCCCAAAATATCATCTGAAGAATATATTTCTTTCTAAAACCACGTGGCCACGAGGGGCCATCACGTTTCTCTGCTGAAATCACTTCACACTTCCACAATTCCATGATTCCAGAGGAATATTTTGAGTATTTTGGAGAAAGAGCTCAAGAAATAAATACCAAGTTCAGAGATATTCTGATCCGTGTTACAAAGTCCCTTCAGGACCATGGAATGCTTCCTGGCTTCGAAAATTCCCTGCTCTTCATCAATACTATAAACCTTGGCCTGAAGAGATGAAATTTCCCAGATCAATTAAGGCAGTTAAATTTGAAGCAGCATTCACACAAAGCTGGACTTGTGTTGTCCCAGAAAGGGTTGGGTTGGAAGGGACCTCAAATATCTCCTCCCACCCCTTTGCCATGGGCAGGGCACCACCTTCCCTGCTCAAATTCAGGGAGAGAGCAGACAGTCATTAGCACCACGGAATGGGTGACAGCTCCCAAGCCCTGCAGAGTGTGTTCAACAGGCACCACCAAAACAAATGGCAGGGAAGGGTATAAACAATGGCATCTTGTTCCATGAGGAATGATGACAGCTCCCCAGGATCAGAAATCACAGTGCTGGAACATCAGCCATTTGGAAGGAATTACTGCCATGCTGTGTTTGCTTTGCTGTCTCCCACCTTGTGTTTCCCAGGCTGTATCAAAGCACAGACTATAACAGCTCCAATTTCTTTCACAGCAGCTACACCATGTGAGAAAAATTGACAGATTAAATAGAATGTAACTGCCAAAGCAACTGTGAACTGTGGCTGCCCAAGAGAAGAAAATGATGTTCCTGAGTATCACGTTAAGAAGCGCTTTTGTGATCAAATACCACAAGAGTCCATTTCATTATAATGCTCTTAAAAAAAAAAAAAAAAAGAAGGCAAGGAGTTCTTCCTTCAGCCCCTGCATCAGCACAAAGCTTTGCTGCAGCTCACACAACCTTCTCATCCCAAGAGGCTGTTGAGCACAAGTGCCACAGACAGAAGAAACGCACGTATTAATATTTTTTTGGCTATGGGCCCTTCTATTTCAGTGAATTCTCAAGTCCAACGTGCTTCAAGGAGGCCAAAAAACATCTCTGGTCCTACCAGAAATTGATGGTGCTGTGAGAAATGCCCCCTCCCTTGCTGTGCTGATGAGCTGAGCACTAATCGAGGCACGACTCTGGAAGTTCAGTTCTTTATCAAGGCTGACATGCACATGCCTAAGTGCCACTGACATATGCATACATGCCTTATTTATCTGCCTCTGCCTTCATTAAAGGGACAAATTGATGTCTCAAACATTTCCAACTCAAAAAAAAGTCTTGCAGGCTCAGCAGAACGAGCCAGTGCTGCTGCAGAGGCCAGATGTGTCCTCAGCCTTACTGGGGAGGCAAGAGATGAAGGTGTTTTATGATGTTGTTTGTGAAATAAATGTCAGCTCATACCCCTCACCAAGGCACTGCCAAACAGGGTCGTTTATCATGGAATTATAGAGTGGTTTGGGTTGGGAGGACCTTAAAGTTCATCTCACCCCACCCTGGGCAGGGACACCTCCCACTGTCCCAGGTGGCTCCAACCTGGCCTTGGACACTCCCAGGGATGGGGCAGCCACAGCTTCTCTGGGCCATGTTGTCCCCAGAGGGATTTCTAGAAGGAATATGAAGTGCCCTGCATGGATATGAAAGCAAGTCAAGTCAGCTAGAAAGCCTCCCCATCTCCTGTGCACCAGCCAATAATTGCTGGAAAACTTTAAGTGGCTGCTGGGATCTGTCACCATTTCCTGCTGCTTTCAGCTACAAATGCTGCAAACAAAGGAGTGAAATGGGAGCTCAACCAGTTTGCACTGGGCCCAGCTCTGCTAATGAGGCTGCAGCTCAATCAACGTTGTTCTATAGATTCCAGGACTAAAGGAACAGCTGTACCACTTGTGCTCATCTTGGTACAAATTTTCTGTTTCAAAACATAATTATAGGCCGGGGGAGTAAGAAAGAAGAGGGAAGAAGAGCCTGATGAACGTTACAAAAAATACCAGGAAAGCAATTATTTCCAACCAATTTGGATTAGTCCAGATAATTTTTTCAAGTATTCCAAGTATCTGGGTGGGAGATGAAGAATTTTCTGAGCTCAGCTGGTCTGCACAGCAGGATAATGTCCTGTGGGCACCTGGGCACAGGCACACTGTGATCTCTGCCCTCAGACAGAGGGCAGGATGCTCCTCCAGCCCTCCCTGCAGTCTGAATGCCACTTGCAGCTCTTCCAGAGGAGCAGCACATTTCAGAGAAGGAAAATCATCTTGGATAACAGTGATCAATGATAGAAAACAGTGACCCAGGGACACAAAGCTCCAGTTCATAAAATACCATCAGAGATAATCACACTCAAAGTACTTCCATTTCAGTTGTTTTGACCTTCAATTTGAGATTATTTTCTTTTCCTTAAGCCCTTTACATCTTCTATTGAAAATGCCAAGGTGTCCAACACTGGCTTGCAGCAGCATTTAGAGGATTTCCCTCCTTCATGGAAGCAGGTTTGGTGGTGAGATTCCTCCTGCAAGGAGGTTCAGAATCAAAAAGACTATTTAAAAATACCCTGAGCAAAATCACTTCAAGACTAGCAGAGAAAGCAAGCTTTACTCACTCTTTCTGTTTTATTTTTCCTTTGAACAAGTCCTGGAACATGCAAATGCCCCAAAGAGATGCTGCTGCTCAGCAAAGTGATGCCAGAGAGCATCACCAACACCAGTGTCAGCAGAAAAAAAAGGAATGGAAAACGTTGGGTAGGTTTTGCTGGCCGTTACTCAAAAATATAAAACAATAAAAATGAGAGCATGACAAGAAAATTCAGGTGCTGTTTGGTTTCTGGGGCAATGCACTCTGCAAGTGGTCAATGCCTGCTCTGTCTGGGAGATAAATGCCCACATAAAAGCATTTTAAATCACAGAGGGCATCACTCACAGCAATAGTGGATGATGGACGCCTCATGTTATGCCAGGAACGAAGGTTATTGCTTTGCTGAACCAAGCACAAGTGCTTAAACCAAAAATAAGCTCCTCACACCTACAGCACTTCTGAGAAGAGACACGAAGTGAGGCAAGAGAAAGCACATTTTGGGCTAAGAAGTTCATGTGTGCTCAGCAGGAGCCGAGATGACAGATGTGTCTGTCTCCAGCCAACCTCCTCCTCACGCAGAAATAAAACACACAGAAAGCACACCAGTGCTCTTGGCTGTCCTTCCTTATGGTTTATACCTTTAAGATGATGGATTAAGTCCTAAAACTGGCCTGTAGCTGCCATTCTTACATGAAATGGGCTGCAAAGAGGATTCACATTTTCTGGTTTTCCATGTAAATGTCTTAAATAAGTGAGGGATGTTCCTTGGGGAGAGGCACCAGCATTGAGAGCTCTGGACAGTCAAAGCTCAGCTCCAAACACAATCCCCCTCTATACAGAACAAATCAAAATGTCATTTTATGGATCAGATCATCCCCCATGCCTGGCTCCACCTCCTATTTCCCCAATTTCCAGGGCCACCAGTGCAAGAGTTCAATTCTGCTGGAACCTGAGGCAACAAGAATTTATTTCCACCCCTCATCCTGTCTTCCTGTTCGAATAGCAGAGAAACTACATCCCCTATTCCAACAGCAGAACCTCAAAAACCTTCCTCTTCTGATCCTGCTGCTCATTTCTGGCCATCTGAGGGCACACCCAGAAGAGATGAGGACAGATTTCTAAATGAATGAGGTGGTCAGATGAAACCATCAAGTCAATACAAACAGATGCTACGGCCTTTCTGTGCTTCAGGAATGAAGACAAATAAATAAAGACAGAGATATTCTTGTTCTGAGACCTTGACTCTCACATCCCTCTGCCTAATTGCCTGCAGTTTGTATTTATGAATACTCTCAGATCAATGGAGTTGTCTTGGTTCAGAGCAAGGGAGATGCTGCTCCTTGTTGTGCCCCATTCACTGCAGAGATCCCTCTGCTTCATTTTCCAGCCTCCCCACAGGAAGATTTGACACCAAAGATCCTTTTCACACTCCACATTTTGGGCTCCACACCAGGAATTCCAACACTTGGTTTCAGCCACAAACCTGTTGATTTAATTGGTGGCTCAAAGCAGAGCTTGAGATCCTGGGGCTGCATTTGGAACTGGCAGGAGGAACAGGTTGGAAAACTACACCTGAACCACTGGAGAGACCTTTAATAACACACAAGATTCTGCCTCAGCTACACAGAGCTCCTCAAATTCACCAGTTTAACCCAGAGGAAGAAGGTGTTTTGCCCATGGAATTATTCCCAAAGGACAATCATGGAATCAAGGTATTAATCCAGAATTAAATGTCTTGACACAGAAAGATGCTCCACCAGTTTTACTTCAATTCAGGCACTACCATAAAAATGAAGTGGCTTTCTGAAATTATGAGGTTATTGTACTTCATTAACTGGGTTCACAAAAAAGCCACACTGTGTTAAGTCCATCTTTTCCTTTCTCATATATAAATATTGGGAGTAAATACACTTATTTAAGGAAGGGAACTTCATCATTAGAGCTAAAAGCATGTGGGGTGTGCAAACAACTAGTACAAGCTCAGTGTTGGACAGGAGATGTTAAAAAGGATGATAAAAAGGAAAGGATGAACTTGGGTTGTTGAAGATACTGATATAAAAGAGCAAATTAAAAAAAAACAAACCTTCACCTAGAAAAGTTTGCTTTGGTGCCTCCACTGCAAATTGTCCAAGTTCAGAACTTTATTCTACAAATGAAGAGGAAAGTTCTCATCTGGAAGAAACTCAACTTGTAAAAATCAGATGGGACTATGACAACTGCTCAAATAATCAAATTACTACAGAATAAAAGAGAAGGAGCCAGAGGTGCAGCTGTTAAAAACCAGCCATCAACATAAAGGTCAGGGCCTCTGGCAATGAAGAAAAAGAATTATTCCTGTAGTCTTCAAACAGATTTATTCTTGATATAAAGCAGGACCATTTACAGCTCAGCAAAATTTTAGAACTGGTAGTAAAGCACATTACAAGCTTTCTTAATTCAATTTTCACTGGCATTTATTGTGGTTAATAAAATACCCAAATGTCATCGAGATTTATAAAAATGTGTTTATAGGTTAATAAATGTATAAAATGGATTAGTCAGAAAAACAGCTTCAAGAAAGCCTGGCATCTCCCTCTGCTACAGATTTGGGGGTTGCAGGGGGGTAATTAGTGCTTTTTCACATGGATTTGGCTTCAGTGGCAACAAGCAGCCAGAGTTGAGGCTCAGCTTCAAGGGATCCACGTCATCCCAGCTATGAACTTCTGTTCACCAAGAGAAAAGGGTAAAATACACTTTGGAGCAAGTTCTTCTGGGAATACAACCCTATCACTTGGCCAAATAAAACCCACAAATACCAAAAGACAGGAGGAAGATCTTGGAATGGTGATAAATAGAGGAAAGGGGCTTTGTTTTCAAGTTAAGAAAATAACTTTAAATAAGAAAAAAAACACAGTGCTGGAATAAAACTGGAAGCACTGATGGGGATGACAGCCTTTATTCCCATGTTACTAGAAAGTATTTACAGAGAGTGACTCAGATTTCTTCCTAATAGGCCCAAAACTCCCAACTATTTATTGGCTTTTTACAGCTGCATCAATAAACTCCTTTGGGTGGCTCCGTGTTTGGTCTGTGTGTACCCACACAAAAACCTGGATTATTTCTTTCCCTCACCTCTTAAAGAAGGCAAAAATGTTGGGTTACAAATATTTTGGGCTATTCAGGCAAAATTCTAAATTATAGATAGAAAAAAAAGTGAAACATATATATAGAAAAAACCCTACAAATTTATAATCATCTTATATACATCCCCAAAATTAATATTGTCCTTTCTGTCCTGTTTTTAACCCTACACAAACCCTCCTGAATCAACCCTGTCCAATATTAAGTATTTTTTTTCCTGCCCTTCACTCTGAGTAATTCAAGTTGAGCCTTTTCCTTTCTGTTTCCAAATTTTACCCCNCCTTTCAACCAGCGAGAGGACAAACATTTCAATGCACTCACCCTTTTAAAAAGGTATTTAATAGGATGGAAAAGCATCACATTTCCCAGAAAGCTTTTTACATCCAGCTCATCTTTTAGACAAACACTTCCCGAGCCCTCACAAATACAGTAAGTTATCAGAATTCTTGGCAATATCCTTCTTATGCCAGAAGCTGCCAGGGT
>VYZS01036500.1:59394-81488 GCA_013400695.1 Neodrepanis coruscans
TTTCAAGCAAAGGAGTGACTTTTGGATTGTCTAATTAACTCAACCACAACATGGCTCTTCTAATTAGCCCTGTGTGATTCAAAGGCTATTTGTGCCTCTGACTACAGCTACAGTCACACAAAAATGTATTTACCCTAAAAAAAAAAAAAAACACAGAAGAAGTTTCAAGCCTTGACCCAAAGTCCATTTGACCCACTGGAAAAACACCACCATTTCAAAAGGAGGTTTTCAGAGCAATTTGCATTATTTTTAGGAAAGATTATCTTAGAGCCAAGACTCTGAAAGACTCTTAAGAAGTCTAAAGTACCACTCAAGCCTCAGTCACAAAAGCTTTATGCAGACAAAATTCTCATTACAATCAGCAGGGGTTTGCTCTTGTAATGAATATTTGAGTCAACTGATTGGAGTGCTCAGCTTCAGAGATGGTTGGTGCACCAGATCTTCCTGACTCCATGATTTCCCTGCAATATACAGCACTGATCTCCTGGAAACAAGCAATTTTGACAGAGCTGAAAGGGGTGCAAATGGCTGTACCCAAAGTAGCTCCTTGAACTGTTCCACGTTACTTCTCAAAATTGTTCTTACTGAAATGATACCACTCAAAGCTCCCATCAAAGAACTGCTCTAAGCCCTCGAAATAGAGATGGGCTTGAATTCTCACCCTCTCGTGCAAATCAACTTGGAGAAAGAGAATTGAGGAGTTCTTGCTCTCTTAAAATCCGACTTGATTCACGGGATGATAAAGTTGGGAACTCTGGGACATTCGGAGCAGCCATAAAAGCAAGTTGAGTTACAGGTTCTAATAACCAGATCCCACACTGAAAGATCTTAAACAGTTCATGTCATTCCCAATGGATCAGAACATCCATCCCTGGGATTTAATGAACTAAGAGCAAATTGCAGCTGTCCAATAAAAGCATTTGGAAAATCACGGCCGTTCGCCACCCAAAATGCTCGGCACATAAAGCTGTTGCATGGAATGTCATCCCACTTTTATTGGGTGCCATAAAGCACTCAGCTGTTTTAGGATGATGTTAGAAGCCAATTATGTTTGCATATGAACCCTCACCAAAGCTTGGAGCCAAGTGCACTTTGCTTAAGTCAGTTCACTCCTGTGGGGTTTGAGCAGTGGAGAAAAAAAAGGGATCAGACTCCAGAGGTTCTGAAATTTTAACACCATCCAGATCCCAGGCTGGACCTGGGGGGTGCTCTGTGTGTACCATCACCTTCATCCAAATCCCTGCTGAAATGTTTCTCCCCAATGGGATACTGCAGGAGGAGCAGGGTAGTTTCTACCCCCTGAAAGTCAGAGCCTTTCCAAGCCCACCCCAGAATTTCACAAGAAACCAGTTTTGCCATCAAAGCCAATGTAAAATATTTCTGTCTCCACTCTCCCACTTGATTCTTCCTCCCCATGGTCCAATTTATATCCTTTTCTCCCTACAGCTGCTTGCTGGGCTGTTCCATCAAGTGGATCACTGAGAACAACATTTCTGTGATTATATTTAGTTATTTATTTTTACTTATTTAAATAGGTCACTTCATTAGAAAGGTCACTTATTCTCATTTCTCCTTTTTCTCTTCCCCCTGAAACAAAATATTTTAGTATACTCTTATATTTAAACAAGCAGAGTAGATTAATTAATGTCTCTGGAAAGCTCCTAAGTTCTGTCTAGCAGAAAGTGGCCATGAAATTTTCTGTTTTTTCCCCATAATTAGGCATAATAATTAGCACAATAATGCCCTTGTTAACATTCCTAATTATATGCAACTAGCACATCAATACCTCCTCGAAGGAAGGCTGTTACCTTTCCATCCCATCTGGGACAGGCTGCATTCCCCTCCAGGCACAGCAAAGCCAGATCCCGCTTGCTGAGCAAGGACAGACTGCAGGAGCCAGGCTGACATGCAAATCAAAAAAAAAAAAGAAAAGCTCTTGATTCTAAAATAGCCCCAACATCAAAACTACTATAAAAAAAAGTCATAAAATCGCTCCCAGCCAGGCAAAAAAACCCCAGTTCAATAAACCCACTACATCAAAAGCACCAGCAGGCTCCCCCAGCACTCAAGTTTTGCCACTTGTTCCCTCGGACTGAAGCGACTCATTAATCAGCCCCGGGGTTGTGCCTTGGGTCTGACGACACCAACTCGGGGTCCCACTGACATTTCCAGTGCACATTGCCGTGTCACCAAGCTGTGGAGGTGAGCTCTGCTGGGAGGGTTGGCTCATTCCAGGAATAGAAATTAATTAATCAGTATCTTTTCCGCCCCCGTGCCAGGAAAAAAAACATCTCTGATTAAAAAACTGTGCGCTGAAGTTTCTGCAATCACAGCCGACACCACCATTGATTAAATGGAGACCTTGTGAGCACTTACTCATTTTATAGGGGGGTTTATTTCATTCCTCTCAAGCTCCTTTGTTTTAATTAAAGGGTATGTTCTAGACACACTGTTATTATATGTTGAAAACGCCTCTGTAAGCCCCAAACATCTTCTTTGTGGAAAAAGAGCTCCATAGATGCTGGAAGTGTTTAATTCCCCTGTTTAGTCTCGTAAAACTTCAGTCTAGTGAAAAGCTTGCCTTGGAGGTAAATACTGAAACTTGATGTTGAAGCTCCAAATCCATCTCCAGTGTTGCTTCTGGGCAGGAAAAATGCTTCAAAGATCTCTCTGCAGGAGAGTTGGGGCATCCCTAACTAAATCCCACCAGGACTGCAAACTTGGCAGAGCCTTTGCAACTTGCTTGGACTGAGCACCAGAATACTTCTTAGAAGATTCTTCCTCAATAAATGTGCATTTAAGGGAACATGAGCTGCTATTTTCTCCTTTCAAAGGAGCTGTGAGGAGATTTGAGTGTGTCCAGAGGAGGGAAGGGAGCTGGGGGGGCTCAGCCTGGAGAAAAGGAGGCTCAGGGGGCACCTGGAATTCCCTGACAGGAGGGGGGAACTCTGAGGGGTTTGGGATCTGCTCCCAGAGAACAAGGGGCAAAACAAGAGGCAACAGCCTCAAGCTGCACCAGGGGAGGTTTAAATTGGATGTGTAGAGGAATTTCTTCACAGCAAGAGTTGTCAAGCATGGGAAGGGTCCAGTTGAGCTGCTTTTATGTGTTTTTACCAATATCTTCATGGATATGGAAGAGGACATAGATGTGAGAGCAGATCTGTAGCTCCCAGGAAGAGGCTGCAGCTCAGTTTAAAGGCACCAGACCTCTCTTAAGGTGAGAAACATTACAACAGAAATCCAATGGATTGTATCATTTAAATGGAAATAAAGAAAGGAAGAACCCTTTGGCCACAGTCTCCATTAGCCCAGTATTTCTCATACCCAGAGGACACTCCAATTCCATGTTATTCCCATATTCCAAAGGCTAGGACATCACACTTGCCCATACTTCTCCACCTCTCAGTGCTTTCCTCCATATCTTTATGGAGACAAATGTTCACCAGTTCATTCTGAAAATATAAGATATTAATCCTCACACATTCTGTTCTAAGGAAATCATGCTAAATTAGCCCAATAATTACAAATTGTGAATTAGCTGGTCAGGACTGATAAAGAGTGATTAAAGCTCCCATTTACCTCACATAACTTATATTTCTCAGTATTTTACTTGTAGTACAATCCATGTGTATGTTTGGGAAGGACATTTGTACTCATGTACATTCTTTAGTTATTTTGGCATTTTTTAACTTAGAAAAATTGCATCACTCTTCCAAAGATGTCCAGAACATTTCCAAGCCTCAATGTGCATAAATTAGTGGTGCTGCAGAAGGCAGCCCTAATTTATGCACTCACTGTGGACCCAATTAGTTCTTCTGTAACAGGATGCCAAACAGATTTCCTTAATAAAGCAGAACATCTCACATCTAATATTTATATAGAACACAGAGCTTTAACTCTGTCACTTTGTGTTACTGACTCCAGACTTGGAGAAGGGAGTTCTCAAGCTGAGTTGGGTTTGGTTTCACCATGAGCATCATGTGGGACAGAGGATCAGTTTGGACAGAGCAGTGTCACTGCATGAAAAGAGTGACATGGATTTATATCATGTCCCTGCAAGAAGGACCTCACCTCTTGTGAGACAGGACCCTGTAGAATCAGAATAGTTTGGGTTGGAATGGACTTTAAAGACCATCTAGTCCTAAAACCCTCATGGGCAGGGACAGTGGGAAGTGTCCCAGGTTGCTCCAACCTGGCCTTGGGCACTCCCAGGGATGAGGCAGCCACAACTTCTCTGGGCACCCTGTGCCAGGGCCTCCCCACCCTCTCAGGGAAGGATTTCTTCCCAATATTTAAATTAATTTCCCACACACACAACAGGAGCTCTGTGAGTTCCCCTTTCTCCTGCACAGAGCAGCCCCTTTCACCTCTGCAGGCAAGAGGTGACACCTGGGTGAGAAGACACAGATGTCAGGGAGTTTATACCTTGCTTATTCTCCTGTTCATATTTTAATCTCTTCCAGCCCAGATGGTTTAATTCCTTGGTTGAGGCTGGGACATGTCTGAGTGCTCACAAGCTGAGGTTGTATCAAGAGAGAAGTGTTGTGGTGAACTGAGGGGAAAAGCCCCAAAACTGGTGATCCCATTTTTGCCTCTGATAATCCTCATTCAAATTGAGATCAGAAACTCTTCCAGATGTCCTCGTGCTCTGCTGACTCTGCACCAACATCTCTGTCTGCATTTATAACCTACTTCAGGGATCTCCCCTGAATTTGGGGAAGTCAAAACCTGGGGTGACCAAGTGCCAAGAACATCGTGGAGGGCACCAGGGACCACACCAAGATGGTCCAATCCTGGGGCAAAGCATTAGAAGTGGTTAAGGGTCTGTAGACAACCAAGATCAGGGGGAAACAGTCTGTCAAGTGGACAAATTGCTAAAAACAATTCAAGAGAAAGGGAAAAACTGCTTCTCTACATCCTCTCTGAAAGTAGTAATTTAAGCTATTGCCATCCCATATGAAAAATGCTCACAGGGGCTGTGAGCAAAACCAACACACCTGATGTACAGTGGCAGAATGAAGTGCACTAAGTCACTTCAGATGACAAGCAAATCATATTTCACCTTCCTGGCATTTATTTCAAGCACATTAATCAAAACGAGCCATTTTGATTTTCATGGACCCCTAAATTAGCTTCATTCTTCTGCCTAACGACCTCTATTCAAGACTCTTAATAAGCTGAATTACATAAACATTTCAGAGCAGAATAACAAAAAAAATATAAAATATCACATTTTTTCTGTGATAAACACCAGAGCCACCCACAGAGTGGATCCAGTGAGTGCTCACATTTTGCATCCCACAAACACCAGAGGTCTGGCCCTCCAGACCAAAGTGATCCAAACTCTTGGATGAAAACACACATGGTTTTTGCTCAGGTATGTTTTTTTTTTTAAGTGCCCAAGTCTGCAATGAAGTTTGGCATTCTTTAAGCAGAGGGCAGTATTACATCAGTAAATGGTTATTAGTTACCTGCTCTACACTATGTGACACTACAGCACTGCAATTTAAAGAGACATATTCCAGGTAACTGATTTTATAGGCCCATAAAGCCTCAGAAACTACAGCTATATCCAATGATGACAGCAAATTATAAATAGGAGAGCATTGCAGTCTCCTCATCCCACACACACTCTGCTAAGGGGAAAAAAACCCTTGTCAATAGATTGCTTTACTTCAACCAAACTCCTTCCTCAAATTCAATCCCAGCAGGTTTTCCCCTTCTCTCCCCATCACATGTCAAAATTAGCAGTGCATTAAATATAAATGTAAGAGCTGCTCTGTCCACTCCTATCCCCTCCAGCCACATGTTCTCCCACTCCTCCTGGCCCTGGCATTGCAATCCCCTCAGCACCACCACCACTCCAAGCATCCCTTTGATGCCACGATGCTCCTTCTGGCTCCTGCCCATCCCTGAGCACTCTGCTGACTCTGCCCCCTCTCCTTAATGGAAAAGTTGGAGCTGCCAAAACCAGCCCGGAGATAACATTCTGCAAAGCCTCAGCCTGAAAACTTTCCCCCACTGCTTTGACATTTGTGTAACATTCAGAAGCTGCTTTGCTCACACAGGCACGTTATTCTCCACCAGTCAAGCACTTCAGATGGGAAGTATTATCTATTCCTAACTGACATCTTCCACTAAATGGAAGCTTTAATTAATTTGGTCCTAGGCCAGTCTGATCTCCTTTGCTTGCGTGAAGGCGAGCGCCGCTTGGAACAATTTGGCACCGTTTCTTCTCCTCCTCCTCCTCCCCCTGAAAAGGAACTTTAGTTGTTTACAGAATAGATACAAGAAAATCCAAGCTGGTACAGTGACACATCATTAGTTAAAAATACACCACAGCATAAAGAGCTTTAGTACCCAGAGCGCGGCGGAATGTGGAATTACACGAAAATGGCTTAGGAAGGAAAATGAAAATCATCTGCAAACGGCTGATTTTTCCTGCCACAGGCTGCAAGAAAACAAAACAAAAAAGACAATCCAGGCACTTTGTGTTGCTGCAGAAAGTGAACTTCAGTGCAATTAACCGAGTTGAAAATACAGCATAAAGGGGTTATAAAAAATTCTTGAAATGTATCTCTGAAATGCAGATGGTAAAGGCAGGGATGCAGATGGTAAACACAGGGAATAAGGGGGGGGAAAAAGGCCTCAAAAGATAAAAAGCAAATCCAAGCCTACAAGTGCAGGTGCCAGGCCAGAGCCAGACTGGCATAACCAGCAAAGACAAGGTGATTTGTGACTTGCAGCAAGTTGCAGGCAGCACTAAAGACAAGGAAAGGAAAATCCAGCCAAAGCTGACAGCAGCTCCTTGGGACATTCCCTGTGCAAAGCCCCAAGTCCTGGAGCACATGTTGGGTCTGACAGACTCACACCATGAGCTACAAAGACACAGCACAGGGATGCCCAGACTCAGCTCTGCCTGAAATTCCAGATTTGAGCAACCTTCTCCACTTGGGGACCAGTGCTGTCTGCAACTTGCTGCAAGTCACAAGCCATTTAGGATGCTTGAATGCTTAAGATCAGAAAATTTAACATCTTGATGAACAACATAATCTTGTAGCAGTATGAGACTGTCAGTGGTGGAAGCTCAAGTTCAAGTTTCACAACTTAAAGCACAGTTGCTGCAACTTCAGTGCTGCAAAAGAAGTCACTGAGAAAAAGTGGAAGAGGTGCTGCAGTGACATTTTACAGGGGAAAACTAAAAGAAAAAAAAAAGGAGAGGTATCTCTAATCATCAGCCTCTGATGAGGTGTTTTAATTCTGGGATAACAGACTGTGGCAAAAGCTAAATAAAAACAAAGAAAATCAGGACACATCTGTTCAGCATGAAACCAGTTTTTTCTCCCCGTCTGCTTTCTGTGGAAGAAATAAAAAGACTTCAAGGACTGTGCTGGAGATAAGATCTCCTGTATCAAAGCAGGTGATACAGTAGAATTGTGATAATTCTTGTGGAATGAGAGGAACAAAGATTAAGAGGAAAATGAGGAAATAAGAGATCTTTGAACTACTTTGAAGTAGGGCACCACAAAGCTGATCCAAATTCCCATTAACTTCAGCAGTGCATGAAATGCAGTTTGCTGCCTGTGAGGCTCCATGTTCAGGAAATTCTGAGACTGGGCAGGTTCAGCTGTTGAAAGAAATAATTAAAATAAGGCACAACTGCTCCACAGTCCTGCATGTCATAACTGGGGATGAGCCAGAAGCACAAAGGGAAACACAGACTTCATCATGAGAGGAATAATTGATGGACAGGAGTTGTTTGGTGTGAGGAGGAATGAAAATAGTGGCTGAGAGACTGAAGTGATAACTCCTAAAAGATTTACAAGTGGCAAAGGAGCTGAAGTGATGAGAAAAAGAGCAGAAGGAATTACAGACTGCAGACAAAAAATGAGTCATATTCCAATTCCTTCTTTATGCCACATGGTGTATTGAGGACAACTGCCACTCAATAAAGCCCAAAATAACGTTTTACTACAAAACTCTGAGCAGGGCAGTTGCACCACCATCACCTTCCAGATCCCTCCCAAACTCAACTGTTCTGCCAAAGCAGAACTTGCCACATGGTACAGAGGAAGTTCAACGTTTAAAAGAGAGGAAAATGATGAGAAATTGAAACAAAAGACGTGCATCCAAGGAAGGTGAAATTCTTCTTAAAATGGTATAAACAGGATCAATGGTCAGTTTGAATGAATTAAGCAAATAAAATAAAATCTTATTTTCCTTTTCAATAAAAACAAATGTGATCCAAAGAAACGGACTCAGAATTCAAAGAAAAAACCTTCAGAATTGGCCCTTGAATTAAAAAGAATGAACCTCAAAACTGAAAATATTTCTCATTCCTTTAGTTGGCACAAAACCCCTCTGAATCAATGCATCCATTTGCCAAAAACACTTCCTTAGGTACAGATTTGTATCCCTTGCCCCAACCAGAAAGACAGACCATGGAAATATTTCTTGAGTCACACTAACATCTTTCTGCAGAACTATATTTAAAATATTTTATTGATAATAAAAAGGGTAAAAAAAGTTTAGTAAAGATTAGACTTAATATTTTAATCTGCAAAGATTAATCCTAATTAATGATAGATTTTCACAATTTCTCTCTGTTTATTTCTGGGTCTTCCCTCATTTTCAGCCAAAGGTTCTCATGGAACAATTTGGGTTGGGAAGGGACCTTAAATCCCATCTCATTCCACCCCCTGCCATGGACAGGGACACCTTCCACTACCCCAGGTTGCTGCAAGCCTTGAATCCGAGCACAGAACTTCACAAAACACTGTTTCACTCTCAAAACTGGCAGCAGTAATTTCATGTTTCACAGTCCCAACACCAAAACACACCTTGGTGTTTGCCAACTTTGGCATTTTTTTGCCTCCCAAGCACTTGGGTTAAGGGGCATGAGAGATGCACAGTCTGTACACCTCATTTACATCTGTAAAGTAAATGTTTAATATTCTGCCAGCCTGAAATTAATTTCCTAAATGTTAATTGATGCTATTTAAACTCGCTGAGGGCACATTTGAGGCATTTCCAATGATTAACAGGAGATTGGAGAGCAAAGAAGCCCTTTCAGGAAGGGCCAGAGCCGTGGCCAAACCTCTTGTCACACACCTGCAGCAAGAAACACTCACTGCAAACCAAGTGCAAGGGGAGCAGTTTAATCTGAATAAGTCCAGGTTGATTTTGTCTGCTGCACTGGAGGCCAGAGCTCCTTTGATGGGTGTCTCGGGCTTTTTCTGATTTTACTGGACATCACTGGTGATGTGAATAGAGGATGTTCAAGTATCTCTTTAAATAATTTAAAAAAAAATAAAAATAAACCCTCCCAATTGACCCCCAAGCCCTGCAGCTCCACAGCCCAGGCAGCATTCCCACACTTTTCCAGTTTTCAGGCTAAATCACAACTCTTGGTTCAGATAATCCACTACAAAGTGTCAAATGAAGACCGAGCAGCAGTTCCAACTCAAATAGGTGTGCTGGGGAAAACACATCTGTCTGTGAGGAGAAGGAGCCTCATGTCCCTGCAGAACTGTCACTCCAGCATTTTTCAGGAGTTCTCCACTCACTTAAACACCCCTTGAGGCACCAGAGGCACCACGAGATACGGGATGACGGATGGAGCATCTCCGGCAGCAAATCCTCCCGTGATTTTAATTGAATTACAACAGCCTTTTTATTATTTTTTTGCAGAGCCCCTCCACTCTGGATTGCTTCCTTGCTTCCAGTGATTCAGCAGTTTATTTCTCAGCACACTAATCCCTCCACAAGACAGTTTCTCATCCCTTTTCAGCACTGCTTCTGACAGCAGCGACAGGTATCTCTGTTGTTTAAGGCTCTCCTTTATTAAATAGAGTTAAACAGACCCATTTCTTGGGCTTTCAGGCTCTACCACTGTTACCTCCACCTTTCAGCAGCTCAGGAGTTGTTCTCACAAATGTGCTGTGCCATTATATTTCAGCTCACCTGATGACAGACATTTAAAAAGGAGGCAGAAGAAAGAAGCCCTGAAGCCCAGAGGAAAAGGAGGCAGTGACACCTGTCTAAGAACTTAAGCCAAGTGTGAAATGTTCTTCATTATATCTGGAAAATACATGTTTACTTTGGTATTTACAAGGGACTCCAGAAAGCTGCCAACTGCCTGTTTAAGCTGCTAATTTAAAGGGTAGAGAAAGTTCAGTTAATAGCAAAAAAATAAGATAAAACAGGCAGAAGGAGCTGCCAGGACCCACCTCTGCCAAAGCAGGCAGTGAGGAAGTGTCACAACTCCTATCATTCAATAACACCTTGGAATCCAGGCTGACACATCTTGACTGAGCTACTCGAAGAGCAGCTTCAAACTTGGTCTAGTGCCTCTTTATTGTAGCAATGAACAGTTGAAAACCACCACAATAATTGCTTCTGACCATAATCATCCAACAGCCATTAGCTGTTTATCTCAGGAAATTAATCCTCAAAGGGTGACCCTCATGTCCAAAACATGCTCTCAGTCAGAAGGAATGACTGATAAGTTATTCCAAGCCAGCCCACAGAACCCTTGTTAGGGGCATTTTATCATCAAAGTTCCTTTTCCCTTAATCAGAGGCTAATGCCACATGAAACCCTTCAATATGGGCTGCACCATAAGATAAACTCAGCAACCTTGAAAAGGCTGGGGAATGGCAATTTGCACACACAAACACAAGATTTAGAGCTCCCATCATAACCTGCCTCATCAATCATGAGCACCAGTGGCTTGAGCAGGACTATTTTCAGAGTATATTAAACTTCACGACATCTTAACCTTCTTGTAAGGCCACAATAATCTCTTTTACAATATCAAACAAGTGCAGAAGGGCGGATTTGCTTCGTGCCAAAACGTTCCTCGTAGCAGATCTCGGAAATAACAGCTCTGCTGCCTCTCCCAGACACTCCTTGGGGTTATTTCAGCCCCAGACAACACACCCTCACACACATTCTGGATGAAAATACTCTGATAGAGTTTTGCACAGCTGCTGCAATGAGGCACCTGTGACTTTATACCCCTTTATCTTAAGTTTGATTCAAGTATCTCATTGGTGCCTTTTGTATTCATCATGTTCTTAATGAGAGAGTCATCAGGACTCCATTTTAAATATTACCCAAAATATTTTAAAAATCCACCCAAACCCAAGCAAAATGCAGAGTCTGCAATAATTATTTACAGTCCAGGTTATTTGGATCAAAAAGGTGTGATTTTGCTCTGCTGTAAAATCAGGAAGCTGAGGTCCAACTTCCAGCAGAGCAGAGTCTGCTCATCTTCTGAAAGACAACTAAATCCACCACAAAATGGCAGGTTGGCTAATTTAGTTTGTTGAATGGCTTTATAACAATTGATTCTGTTTTAATATTTAGGGTTTTCACATGGAGGGGAGCCCTGGTGGCACAAGAAACACAACTGAGGGGGGAGAAGGAAGAATCCAAGGAAAGGGTTGGCAGAGAGGGAGAAAGGAATCGGGATGGGAGGAAAGTGGGAGAGAAGAAAGAAGGGACAGAGCAGATCTGCAGAGGAGAATTAGGGAAAGAGTAGGAGGAGATGGTGGCAGACACATCTGACAACAAGGAGCCCGGGAAGGAGAACAGTTACACATCTTGAGAAGCAGAAAGGATGTCTGGAGATCACAAACAAGCCTTGTCTTTGAAGGAGTGATCTAAAACCAGCATGCACTGAACCTCCAGCCAATAATCCTCTTATACCCTGACCCACAGCACTTCCAGCTGAGCCTCTTCCCACCTGTAACAAGTGGCAGCTCTCCAGAGCCAAGCAGCCAACAGCTGTAAGACACAAACACACACCCAGCCAAGGGGAAGCTGCCACCTCACTGTTGGAAAAAAGAGTCCCAACCTTGTAAAAAATGCCATAAACAACTGCTTTTCAGATTATCTTCGTTATTATTTCCTTTCTTAATGCTGTCAGCCCAGCACATTGAGTATTAGGACATTTCTCCAGCCCAAGTGCAGGCTGTCTGCTGGTAATGTTTCTAATTCAAGTGACACTGAAAGGCTGCACATTGAATACAAGGCACAGATGCTACAAGTTCTAAGAGGACTGTTTTAATTAGCTTGACAGGTAATAAAGCAGGATTTTAGAATTATACCATCACAGTACACAAATGTTTCCTATCAAATCTACTTATTGAGCTACTTTGGTCAACAACAGCCAGTTTGGATTCCCCAGAGCAGCAGTAAAACCCCAAACTTGGCTTCCTCAGGGGCCTTATGGCTCAGCAAGGACCTCGTGCTGCTGAGGAGTGTGGGTGAGAAAACTCTGCCCTCCCCAAGAGCTGAAAGGGGTGTAAAAGCTGAATTTGCAGACCACACGTGCAGTTAAGCCCAGCAGTGTGTGTGTGAGCACCCTCTCCCAAAAAACATGTTGTGCACGGAGGCATTTCACACCAATCCCAGCCACATTCCCACTAATGACAAGTGTTTAGGATGCTCTGTAAGCAAAAAGCCATTTCCAGCCTCCTGTCTAAGGTGGTGGCATCATTTGCAAACCATTCCCAGCATGAATAGAACTGTCTGCTCCAGCCCTTCCCAGCTCCTATCACCCCGGCTTGGAGGGATTTGGAATGCACAACACAAATCTGCAGCCTAAAAATAATACACCGAGATTTGATCCTTCATTTCTTATTCAGGCCCAATTAATCAAGGTTGCCTAACTCCTTCTGAAGTGCTTTTCATCAGCAGATTGGAAACACTTCCCGAGTGAAATGGGGATCAGCATCTCCTCTGTAGCGGGGGGAACCTGAAAATGAGATGTCACCTGAGAAGGGGCTGTGAGGCTAATTTAGGAGTACTGTCCAAAGGGGTGAGGAGTCCATTATTCAAAGTTATCTTTTATGTTAAGAAATCAGCTTTTCCTTTCAGACCACCAGAAAGTGATACATCACAAAATTTATCCCACTGCCTTGGAGAACCTCACACTAAGAGAACATTGCACATTCCAAAAGGCCCAGGCTGAATAAGGATATTTACTTGATCTCCACCAGTAACTCAGTTTTCATGGTGAACACACCCAGGACTGAGGAGAAACCTTTGAATGAAGATTTAAATATTGTTATCAGCAGCCATCTGCAATCTCTCTGCACAGACACAGCAATAGCATCTAAAACTGAGAAGGAAGACAACATTTATTTTTCAAGCACTTCACTGTAAGCTCTGAAAACGTTTTGGTCTCCTTTGGAAATAACAGAACATAATTCATACTTAAAAACATGTTGAAAAAAAAAACCCCTCAAGATAATTTCAGGTTCTACAGTAGAAACCCCTCTGCTGACAATATTGATTCCCTCTGACATTCAAACTGAGATGCCACTCAGGGAATTTAAGTTTCAGAAATACCACAGGTTTGTTTGGCTAATTCAGGTGTGGGGTCAATCATTCAAGGATTAATTAAAACTGAAAAATTCTCCACAAGAAAATCAAGAACCTAATCAGAAAAGAAAAAAACCCAAAACTCTATTGATGAGATACCATTTTGTAAAAGATTCATCCCATAACTCATGTACATCATTTTAAAGAATGGTTCATTTTTCACAACAGTTAAGCTGAAGACAAGCTGTTTTTATTGTCTACAAACCTTTCAATGCAACATCTACACCCCAAGAACTTCAGTGCAGACATATTATTTTATAAAGGATAATTGAAATCCACTGGAACTCAGGGGCAGGTTCTTTAGTTTAAGGCACAAACAATGCAAGGAAGATTTGGTATTTCAATGCAACAAAATGAGAAATTAGCAGCACCAACAAATCAAAATTAATATTAAAGAATCATTACCTTCTCCAGTGCATGATATGTCAGACTTCAGTCAAACTCCCAACACCTGGAAGTAGAAATGCAGATGCAAATTCAGTTATACTGATATTTTAAGGCATTAAACTCCTTGTTAACTTGTTTTGCAGAGAAAGAGGCTGTCCTGGATTATTTTTAGTTTGGTATTTTCAAAGTGCCACCAGATAAAAGCAATAACCTGGTCACATCTTCTACAGAATTTTTTCACTGCTTGATTGTTCCCCTCAGTGCAGGAGGGCACCATTCACCAGCCCATTACTTGCTCCAAACTGGGCTCCAGCCATCCCACCTGGGACTACTTAAACCTTGTTTTTTCCAACTCTGACTTCACTAAAGGCTGAGATTCTTTCACTGGTAACTCAGTGCAGCCCCCAGCTGACAACAAATCAATTAAATCCCCCCAAAAGGGCTGAAGCACAGCCATTTCCCAAGGAATGACCATCAGAGCATCCAAATCACACACGAATCACAAGGAAGAAAACAGGAAACTTGTTCAACACATGGTTTAATCATAAATTCACGTGTCTGGTGGCTGGTTGTGGGTCACACTAAGTACATGTGATAAGTGGAGAAGATGTTTATGAAAGAGGAATTCAGAGAACACCATAATGCAGCAAACATACAGGAATATAAGGAAATAGAAACTTCTTTATTTAACACTATTAGATTAGGAAGGAATTGCTGGGTGGGGAGGCCCTGGCACAGGGTGCCCAGAGAAGCTGTGGCTGCCCCATCCCTGGGAGTGTCCAAGGCCAGGCTGGAGCCCCCTGGGACAGTGGGAGGTGTCCCTGCCCAGGGCAGGGGGTAGCACTGAATAACCTTCAAATTCTCTTCCAACCCAAACCATTCTGGCATTCTCTGGATACAAAATTATTTTATTCCACATTCTGTGCCAAGGAATTACATCCCTGGCAATCTAAATGCATATTATACCTTCACTTAACATATTTCTCCTCCCTCACATCCACAGCAGCCTTTAGGGTGGCCATGGTGTGACACTGCCCACCCTCCACTGCACTCACAGCCAGGGTTTTCCCAGCACTATTTCCCACCTCCATTTGCTGGAAGGAAGAGTTTCCTTCCAGTTCAAGAGACCTGGAGAAGAGCAGGTGGGATCCAGCAGCAGATCCCAGTCTGGGAAAGCTCTTCCCTAGAGGAACAGGCTTCCAGGCAGGCAGAGCCAGATGGAGCCCCACTGAAGTGAGCACAGCACTGGGTAGAGAGGATAAATATTTGACATTCCCAGCTCCACTAATTAGACATCAAGGAGAAACGAAAGGTTTTGTACCAATCAAAATATTACTCTATTTACTGTAACTGTTCAACTCATCACTTCAGTCACAGAAAGTTTCAGAGAACAACTTGCACAAGTTCAGAAATGCTCCAACACCAACGTTGCTGCGTATTTTTAGGCACCTACAAATCCATCCCCTGCTGCTGAAAACAAAGAAAAAGCCTCCAGTTTTTTACTTGGCATATTCTGATCTTCTCAGGACTCATTTATCCATCCCCAAAGTCTCCCTGAACTCGTGTGGGCACATGGGGCCAAGAGCCAAAGCAAAGAGGTTTCTCACAGAACACCTTCCAGCCCAACCTTCAGAGCTGCATTTCACTTGGGTTGGGGTTTTTGTTTTTAAATCCTTGTCATCCCTGGCTGCAAAACTGAGCCAGGCTGCCTTTTTTTAACACTTATGTGGGAGACTCTGGATGAAATCTTCATTTTTCTCTTCCCCCACAACCCCAGCAAATGCAGTTACTACTAAGCTTATTATTGCTTTCTTCTGCTGGAGCTGCTGGTGTTGGGTGGTTATTCACTCCAGCAGACATCCCATCTCCCTTATTTCCATCAAATATTTTGGCTACTTAACCATTTTGGGGTAGAAGAACAGGTAAGGAGTCAAAAAATTACATTATGACTTCTGTCTATTTAAGAGATCAATCCAGACCTGCTCAAATCCTGCAGAAATTTCAGCTTCCAGCAACAGAAATAAATTTATGGACAATTTTTGAAAACACTCTGCCTTGGCAGAGAGAGATCCTGAGTTAAACCAGGGAATAGGCAAATTCACAATGTGTTGCTTTCAATATTTCATCCCACAGTAGCTGCAGGATTCTGAACATGGCTCTTCACAAAACCTGTGGATGGGGTGCTCAGGTTTAGTCCTGGACTTGGTTAATGCTTGGAATTGGTCTTAAAGAGCTTTCCCAACCTTAATAAATTTGTGTTTAAAATGATGATTAATATTATTCTACATTACCCTCCCAAGCAACACTGAACCTGGACTTCCAGACTGGAAAACCTCAAGCATTTAAATTACATTTAAATATCAGCAGTGCCCAAGGAATTTTACTAAACAATCAGAATCCCTCCCATAGCTGCCAAAAAATTCAGCAACACACTTTCATCCCAAGGGAAAAAACAACCTGGAGCAGCCACTGAGGGACACAGACTGTGCTCCCTCCCTCAGGTGACATTATGGAAGACAGCACACTAAAATCTGAATTTAGCAGGTTCAGTATTTTCTGCACCCCTTGTCAACAGAAGGCTTTGAAAAAAAAAAACCCTTCAGAACACAGACAGGAAGTTGTCTCCAAAGGAAAGGCAACAATACTCTTTTAATGCAGCTCCCCAGCCATCACTGCAGTCCCTCTTGAAGCTGTAACATCCAAAAAAACCTCAAAAGAAACTCAAGTTTCGTGCAATCCTTGTTTCATGTAAAGGAACAGCACGTTCTTCGAAGGGGGAAAAAAAAGAATTCACTTCAGGATGGAAAATAAAAATAGAGAGGCACCACTTCATTTCACAGCAATATTTGCACAAAAAAATTCCTTTTTTTTTTTTTTTTGTGTGTGTGTGGAGGCAGTTCTTTGGGAGCTGGCACCAGGGAGCACTGCTGAGAGCCTGGAGAAGTGCTGAGCTCTCATCTGTTGCCAGCAGAAAATCCATACATTACACTCCAAGTTTATGTTGACACAAACTAATGCAGCCTGAGCTGAAAGAAGTTCTCCCACCCCAAAGCTGAGGTGCATTTCCCACCTGGAAATAGATTAGCATAATATGCAAATGCTGCCATTCCTAATGCAGCTTTCCTGGGGGCACTTGGAGAGGAGAGAGCAGAGGAGAGGGGATGGTGTTGGTGGGGAGAAATCAAGCCTGGGCTGTGAATCCTCACACCAAAACTCTCCCTTGGTCACTTCAAACATGAAAATCGTCAGCAAATGAGTTGTGGTCTCTTGTTACTGGCCCTGGTTCTATTCTGGGAATCAGGTTTATGGAAGCAGCTCACTCTGGCACTGATTTTTTATTGCCTGTCAGACCATGGACTTGTCCTACCTTCCAAATTCGCTGTTTTAAAAAAGATTAAATAAAGAACTATGGGACTTTGCATCTCTCTGCTTCATTCCAGCCTCAGACCAGGCATTCCAGGAGTCCTCAAACTGCAGATTTGCCTTGAACCCCCTCAGATACTGGTTAAGAGCTTCCAGTATGAATTTGATAACCCTCAAACCTTCCACCTTTTACAAACACAACCTTCTTTACTTAACAAGCCAAAGAAACACAAGAACCACAACCCTATGGACTTCCTAATAATCTGAACCTGCTCTGATTTTCATTTCCAGCAGTCCCACCAACCTGCAGGAGCAAAGATATTCCTGGAGCTGCTCTATTCCCTATTCCTGCTCCTGGAGGGAATTCCTCAGAGCAAAGCCCATGACCTCCCACCTGCCCAAGTCGTGGCTTTGTCAGTCCTCAAAACTCAAGGCAAAGATGTTTAACTCTGAGCTACCACTCACTTCTACCATCACTTGCATCCTTGGCTTTCCTCCTGCTCATGAACCCCAACATTGTTATTAACAGATTAATTAAGGGAGCTCAACTCAAAAGACACAGTTTTCTGAAGCTGAAACAGAAATCCCAGACCCAGAAGCATTTCCTGAGCATTTAAACACTGTTTAGTGAGTCAGACAACAGCATTTTTTTAAGTATCATCCACCTCATGGAGGCAAAACTCAGCCTAATCCCCCTCACAGCTCCCCCAGGGTCTGATGGGTTTAAATTCCAAGCAAAATGCTGTCAAAAATCAGGATCTCACCTGATTTATTCCACCAAAAAGAAAAGTGAAAAATAAATATTTCAAAGTGGTATTTGGTCTCATCAAGAGGAGATGAGCACTACATGTTTATATCGGATTTTTTAGGCTTTACAAAGCCATTTGCTTCTCAAATCAACACTGACCTGTGTGGCTGCATATTGATAATAAATCTATAGGCATCAGAATTTTTTTGAGAGGGTGTCAAAGAAATCTCAAAGGGAATCACCAGTTGGTTCATAATTGAATCTGTAAACTACAAAACCCTTAAAATTGCCTTCTATTACTTAAAATGAGCTGCCCTGTTCCATCAGCAAAGGCTCAGAAAAACTGACTGTGCACAGAGAAGAGACACCTGTTGGAAAGGTGTTTTCCCAAAGCTCTTTTCCCATGGAAATCCAGGTGAAGAGTCCTGATATGAGTAAAAAGCCCAGAGTAACTAGAGGAGAGGATGATGTGTTCATCACCTTTCTGCTTGAAATGCAAAGGAACGAGCACTTTAAATTGGTTTTCATTGTCTGAGCAACGCCTGTCTCTCCAAACTGCTGATTAAGAGATCCTTCCCTCGTTTGCATAAAGCACATCAACTTCCCAAAGGTTATTGGAACTGAACGCGTCAGGCTTTGATGACACAAAGGGAACATTCTCCTCCTGATAAAGTCGGGTTTTTCACTCGTGTTTTTTCGCCCCCGAGATGGAACGACATCACCTGGTTTTGCCAAGCACGAGGGGATGGGTTGTACAAGGCAACGAGCACATTTTAGGCACCACCCCCACAAGCTGCAGGTTTAGAACCTTCTTAATTTTTAATGAGGTGTCAAGAGCCCCTGCGGTAGCTCCAAGGCTCTACAAAAGCCACTTCACCTCCTTCTCCTCAGGGAACTCCCCAAACCATCCCCAGCCCAGGATTCTTCTGAGAGGAGCCACCACAGCTTGACAAAAGCAAACGGGATCCTCTCATACTTCTGTATTTCTGCACTTTCAAGTTTCTGCTTGGCCAAAGCCCGTCTCAGGTGAAGGACACAGTGCAAAAAATATTGTCCGATGTCACATCTGAGTGATTTTTTTGCATGAAAGCACAAGCAGAAGTCAAGCAGCTGTGCCCACCAGAGAAGGGAGGGCACCATTAGCTCCCCTTCATTTCTTGTTCCTATCACTCTGCTACATTAAATGTTTTCTTGCTGGGATTGAAGTGCCAGAAGCAAAAATTATAAACGATCAGAAATCTCTCTAATCACTTGCAACCAATTACAAAACACCAAACAAGGGAAGTCTGTGATAAAACCCCAAATTGGGTACTGAGTAATTAATGTCTACACAACACATAATAATTAGCAACCTTGACAGTTCATTTTGCATGTTTTGCCACTCAGTTTTTATTGGAGGTGACAATTTAGTGCTTATTTGCAGGCTAAGGTATGTATTCACATAGTCCCCTGATTGCTGCAAATGAAGGCCTTAAATATTTGCTGCTAATAAAACATTTTCAACTTCGAGCAAAATTATCTTCCAGCCCTCAGCAGTGAGATTTTTATGACCTTCTGTGTGGAGGAATCATCTTCTGCAGCGAGAGAAAATGGATGTACACCCACAGCCTCTGCTTGTTAGAGCTACAGCTCCATCACCATTAAATTGTTTGTTTTGCTTCTTCTTAATTCGTTCCTTGTCCTTGCAAACCCGGAGACATTTCAGATCGCCCACATACTCCCTCAACACCATGTTCTCCCCCAAAAAAACAAGGTCTTTTGCTTTCCAACTTGGTTCCTTTTAAGACTTGCTAAGAAGTTGCACAACTAGGTCACACAGTGCTGAGACACGAGGAGTCTGCAGAGGGTTTTGAAGTTTAATGTGGCCACATCAACCACACAACAGACACCTCCTGGTGCTTACCCCCATTCTTTCATGTGAAAAAGCAACAGTATGAATAAGATATTTCACTTTACATGGCTCTATCCCACCAATCTGGATCAAAGGTGGATGAGCAAAGACAGGGCTGACATCACAAACGAATCAAAGCTGGATTTGCAGTTGCCACCACCAAAAATCCAGGGATGTGTTTGGTGTGGGAGGCACAAGGCCAGCTGAGCCTGCCCAAATCAAGGGGGCATCAACAGAACAAGCAGTATTTTCTAAAAATAAATCCATTTTTTTTAAACCCCATTGCTCTCCAAAGCCTCGGGGAACAAAGGAGTGGAGCTGAAGTTTCAACAGCCCCTGTTGCATCCCCATTTATCCACGCTCTGAAGATCAGCAGCACATTAACACACTGCTCTTGCCCTTGGAGTGTCACCAACAGCCCAGGACAAGCCAGGAGAGCAAATGTCCCACTGGAAAGGCAGTGGACACCCAAGCAAACACCTCTGTTGTCAAGGGGAGGTCTCTGAATTGTAACTAAGCAGAACTATTACATAATCAATCCTTAAGATAATCAATTTACCAAGTCCTGGATGCCACCAGGGTACAATACAGGTACAATAAACCCCCTGCCCTGGAAGCAGCAGTCAGGATTTACTTGTTCCCAGCAATTCCATCACCCAGCAGNTTAGACATAAATCCATTTTTTTTAAACCCCATTGCTCTCCAAAGCCTGGGGGAACAAAGGAGTGGAGCTGAAGTTTCAACAGCCCCTGTTGCATCCCCATTTATCCACGCTCTGAAGATCAGCAGCACATTAACACACTGCTCTTGCCCTTGGAGTGTCACCAACAGCCCAGGACAAGCCAGGAGAGCAAATGTCCCACTGGAAAGGCAGTGGACACCCAAGCAAACACCTCTGTTGTCAAGGGGAGGTCTCTGAATTGTAACTAAGCAGAACTATTACATAATCAATCCTTAAGATAATCAATTTACCAAGTCCTGGATGCCACCAGGGTACAATACAGGTACAATAAACCCCCTGCCCTGGAAGCAGCAGTCAGGATTTACTTGTTCCCAGCAATTCCATCACCCAGCAGCAACTCAAGGCATGAAATAACACCTCAGGCAGAGGATTCATGAAATACCCCAAAATACTCATGATTGGGCAACAAAACCATTTCTAAGGTAAGTTCCTTCTAAATGATAGTTTAGAATTGAAACTAATGGATATATCCAAAATTCTCAGTATTCAGAAGCAACAGGCAGCAACTAAAGGTGAGCAAAAGCCAAAAAGCTCAGAGGAGGAAGAAAACCAGCAAGGAGCACATTCCAGAAGGCTGGCAGAGATGGGCTGTCCCCCCTCTGTGACAACAGCACAAAATGCCAGAAAATCCCTTTATTTAGTTCACTGTCACCTATTTAATGTACAAGCCACGTACCTTTGGGGTTTTTTTAAAGGAGATATAAAAATCAGACAAGTCCTGATCAGTGAGACCAAAATACTTTCAAAATACTGACTAAACTCAGGGTATTTTAGTGAAGGCCACAGATATTTATCACCCACAGCCAGCACACTCTAAATGTTAAGTGTAAAATCAGAGGAGCTCAATGTACAGAAGCAAATTGCCTCCTTCAGATTTCTACTAATTTAACGTTATTTGCCAAAATTCCACCAGAAACACGAAGAGACCCACAAGCATTTTACACCCAGGCAGACACTGTCTTTCTCTCCTCCTTTAACTTCCCACTCCTGCAGCAACACTCTGCAGAAGAAGCAGGGAATGTTTTCTCAATTTGTTCTCTCAGAGTCACTAGGTTATGNAAACTCAGGATATTTTAGTGAAGGCCACAGATATTTATCACCCACAGCCAGCACACTCTAAATGTTAAGTGTAAAATCAGAGGAGCTCAATGTACAGAAGCAAATTGCCTCCTTCAGATTTCTACTAATTTAACATTATTTGCCAAAATTCCACCAGAAACACGAAGAGACCCACAAGCATTTTACACCCAGGCAGACACTGTCTTTCTCTCCTCCTTTAACTTCCCACTCCTGCAGCAACACTCTGCAGAAGAAGCAGGGAATGTTTTCTCAATTTGTTCTCTCAGAGTCACTAGGTTATGACTAGGAAACTAAAATAAAAAAAAAATAATCAGTTGTAATGTAATCTGTCCCCATTCAGAAGCACAGCAAGCCGTTAGTCTGCAGCCCAGTGATACTGAGCCCTTTTCACACCAGCAGGAGAACAAGCTTTGCTACCCAGCTTTGACATCTGTCAAAACAGAGCAGGTCTCAAGCTGTAATTTAGATGGGAGCTTTTTCCCTCCCCGCCC
>VYZS01036501.1:5287-21331 GCA_013400695.1 Neodrepanis coruscans
GAGCTTTATCCTTGAGTACATAGCTTGCAATTCAGTTTGAATATTAAGTGTCAGGCTCAAATGCACTGGTGAGAGATTTGCAGCAGCCAGCAGGCTCCTGTCCCAACCTTGGCAGCCTCTGACCTCTCTCCTCATTGATAAGTGGTCTTATTTCACAGGTGTCAGCTTAGTGGTGTGAAGCTCCTGATGCTGTGAGTGATGGAGAAGGTGCCATTACCTGCAGCTTGTGATTTTCCTGGGACACTGGGAAAGGTTACAGAGGAGGATAAAGATGTGTGGAACTGGTCATTCAGAAATGGGGGGGGAAATGTGTGGTGCTTACAAATCTGGATCTTTTTCTACTGCGATGTAGCACTCCTAGAAAGAACTCTAGTTAAAAAAAAACCAACAAAAAACAACCTTTTGTTTCTTTAATTTGTCTATTTACAAATTACAGATCTGGACCAAATGATTCTGCAGAAATTTTAAGATTCTATGTGCCCGGGCTATAGGTTGTATCATTTATATTTATGCTTTTGGGTCCTTTTTCCTCCCATGAAAACCATATTGCTCTTGAGGAAAATCTACTGCTTTCCCTTGACACAGCTGAACTTCCTCCTTTTTCTTTTTCTTCTTCTGATCAGAGGTGAGAACTTGTATTCCAGGGTGGCATCTGCATGGACTTCTCTTCATGTAATCTGTTACAGTCAGCTCGAAACAACAAAAAATAATTGCTTTGAAAAGAGCCCCGGACCAAGGGGCTCCTGTTTTGTGCAAAATAAACACTTTTTAATTCAGTTGTCATTATACCTGCAGGAACAAATCTACAAACATGAAAGATTTCTATTATTTTTTTGTTTATTCCTTTTTCAGACTGTGATCTTACTTCCTAAAGAGTAAGAGTACTTTTGATGAAATTGAGATAGTTCATGTGCAAAGGTAGCTGTAACTTCTACCTTCAAATTAGATTTTTTTCTCTATTTTGGTTTACAAGAAACATGCTCCATTCAGTGGAATGTGCTGTACCCTCCAACTGCTGTTTTTGTGTTGGGGCTCATAGATTTAGCCTGGAGTTGTGCTGTTTCTCTAAGAATAATTATGCCATAAATCACAGAGTTATTGGATAAACTCTGTGGCTTAGGTTTGTTTTGGTTTTATTTTCCTTGCTTCTAGTCATTAATTGCAGATGTTTATTAACACCGAAAGCTCTTAAGTGATGTAAAACTTTTTATTAAAAGAAAAAACAGGCAAGTTTGCTATTCTTCTCTCTACATCTGAAATTTCTTTCCAAATTACACTGCTTATACAGGCATGATTCATTTCTTGACCTATGATAGATAGAGAACCATTAGTTGAAAAATGTAGAATGTAAAATAGCTGTCTGGAATTATAATGTTCCTGCTTTTTAGTGTTTGTCAGGAGCAGGGTGTTCCAGGCCAGAAGCTCACCACTGGAACTGGGGAAAGGACTTCCCTACAGCATTGAATGAGAATGGTCAAAGCATTTTTAAATTACTTTGTTATTTTCTGAATGCCTTGTTCCCTTGAATTTGTGATAAATGGTCGTTTAATCGAGCGGGCATAGGAGTGTGTTTCCATGGATAACATGTGAGTAATCTTGCTGAAACTGGTGGAATTGTTCTACCTGCTCCCAAGGCAGAACAGTCTGTACTACAGAAAAGTGAGGAGAAACAAGAAAACTTAAAAGTTTTGAAACTGTTAAGCCATAACCAAAATTACAGTAATAATAGAGAAATAATAGAGGGGTTTGCTCCTTCCCTGCACTGACAGGGAAGCTGATCCTTTCAGAGTGTAGGTTCATGTGTTTTCAGTGAGCTGTCTTTGCAACCAAAAGTTTTGAGAGGTCGTTTTTTAAGGGACCAATATTTCTTTCAGCTTCATAATGTGTTTACTCTTATACTTAATGCTACAGAATTTATGCTGAATAAATAAACATCTGCATGGGCCTCAATCCCAGGAATAACCATTTAAAACTCAGTGGGTTACCTTATATTTAAAAAAAGTAGATGTTTATTTAAAATTCTGGCAGTTTCAATCACAGGCAGGAGGATTTGCCTTGCAAATGATGCTTTTATCTCAGATGAGATATAGAAATAGAACCAAAGATAGTTTGGGGGTGTCAGTTTTGTTCTGTACTGCAGCCTGTAAAGTGCTGTGGCCCGTTAGGGCTCAGGGGAGGCATTAAAAACTTCTTGCACAGCTTTTACAATATTTTGAAAAGAATTAATATTTTCACAGATGGCAATTTTTCCTCTGTAAACCCAAGCAGCTGTGAATGCAGTGGTCATTACAATCTGCACTGTGCAGATGAGAAACTATTTCAGTTGATGTGTTGAAGTTCCTACCTGTTACCTGTCTGTTGTCATCACATTGCACAGAATACTTAGTAAGGCACACAGCCCTGGTGTAAATGTGATGCTATGGAATGATGAGCCAAAGGTCCAGAGCTGAGACTGAGTCTGTTCTCAGCTTCCAACAATCTCCTCTCATGGATGGATACAAGCATTGAATAGAGTATCAACCAATGCAGTGCAGAGTATTAACAATTGGACTTAATTTTCCAAATAAGTTCTTATGGCAAGAAAATCTATTCATTTTCAAATACAATATGGCCAAGTCCCTGCTAACATTCACCAAATCTCAGTATTTGTCCTCCTGTCACGAAGAAAACTTCCATGATTCCTGCATACAAAAATATGTTCTCTGTACTCCTTGGACTCCCAATGTGCTGTGAGCCATTTTAGCCTGGAGACAAAAATTTACTTAAGTTTGACAGATCAGACGTTGAAACTTCTTAGAAAATTATTTTCATAGGACTTTACAGTACTTTTCCTTTTAGACTGAATATTACCTTCTAGCAATAATTGCAACTGTCTTAATAGTCTTCATTATATTATTTGCAGTAATACCATATATCTTATATACACATTCTTGACTATAGTTGGTGTAATTGGTTGTACTTTTTCCCTTCTACACAAAGTTTTACTCTTGAGGATGTTTTATCAGATGTTTTTCTACTCCTTTAATTTCTTCTGTACCTACTTCACTGTGCTTAGTGCTTCATTCTTCAAAATATTCTTTTCCTTTAGAAAATTGGCCCAAGGCCCCTTGTTTTTATCCTGCTCTTGTCACACAGAAAGAATTTCCTGGTGACACTGGGCCACCTTTGCATTACAACAGCAGCACTCCTGGAAAAGTGAATCAATGGGAGTCTGAACACATATCTGTCATATGGCTGGTGATTGTGGTTGCATTGACTGCCAGATTTAAGCACTGTGACTTCAAATGCAGATGTCCTGGGGCTCGGTGATAGCTGGCTCTGCTGGAGAGGAGAGAGCCTGAAGCTCTGTGCTCCCCTCTGTGGAGCACAGCCCGGCTGGGTCTAAGCATGGATGAAGAGCCAGGTCCTGGAGAGAGAGTCTGTCCATGGCCAATCCCGAGGAAGGTGCTGGGGGGTCCAGGAGCAGCAGTTCATTGGGAAAGAGAGAGAGAGAACAGAGATAAAGTGGCAGTTTGGGACTAAAATCCACACAGGGACCAGACTAAAAGGCAGAGCTGGAGAGAAAGTGCAGTGTCTGCCTAAGGGGTCGAGCCAGGAGACAGGTTGCCCGTCAGCCGTGTCTGAGGGTCATCCAGGGCTGCAGATGGGTAATGCCACAGTTCAGGCTGGGAGCCAGAGCCTGAGAAATACTTTTTTCTGTTGTGATAAGAAATGCTGTTCTGTCAGATATTCATTAGAATGATCACATTCAGAAAAAAAAAAAAAAAAAAAAAAGCCAATACCAAGGTGAAGCTTAAGACTTATGATTAAATTTAATGGTAATACAGTGCAGCTAGAAATGCTCAGTAAATGGTTTCAATCCCCCTCTTCCAAGGCTAATCAGTGCAGTGAGATGCTCAGTCTATGTGCTGGCACAAATATCAAATGTGGTTTATCATATTCCAGTTGCATTTCTTTTTTTTTTCTCCTTTTCCCTTTTTTTAACCTGATGTTCTAAGGATTTCCTTTTAGTGCCTATGAACATCTCCTTTTGACAGACAGTGCAAATTAAAAGATATGGCTGGGCAAAGGAAACTGGAACCCAAATATGCCCCCTGGGTTTTCATTTACAGTTAGAAGCTACAGACACAATTACTGCTGACAGAAATTCAGAAGCCAGTGGCAGAGTGCATGTGGCAGTAGACTTATGCCAGGCAGTAATTGGGAAGATTATTTTTAATCAGAGCATATCCTACAGCCCAAACATTAGAAATCTCTTGTAAGGCTGACAGGAAATTAAACTGAGACCAAACAAAAAAGCCTCAAAATAGAAGTAATATGGTTAGAAGTCTAATGATGGCAAAACTCAGTGCTTGTTGTATTTGGCTGTTATCTAAAGGGAATGGCTTTTAACTTACAGCAACAGTTATGATTGTTTAATTGCATTTAGAATACAATCAAAATAAAAAAATATCGTATTAGATCAATTTAGACATAGGCTTTTGATACAGGTGTGAAGCAATAGATGTTAAGTCAGGCTTAGTAATTGTGTATGTGTATTCCTAGTAATCGTTGATATTGCTTTGGGGAGTTTTTTGGGGTTTGGTTTTTGGGGTTGTATTTTTTTTCTCTTTAATGCTTAAGAAAGCTAATTCTGTGAAAAAAATAATAATATATCTGGGTTACTCTTGGAATGCTGGGGTATGGTAACAGTTTATGAAGCCTCAGTGGCCTGGGGCTTTCTTTCTCAGTGATCCTAACCCTAACCCTCTGCTTGTTTGGGTTGTCTGAGCTGCTGCCCCGAGGCAGAAACTCCTGGGGTACTCTCATATTTGTCCATGCACCTGAAATTTTCGCCTGAAAACACACCTTTTTCATTTTTAAATGAATTTTAAAACCACATTATCTCTGTCAAACTTCCCTACATGCTTAGCAGGACTCCTTCCAGCTGACTCTCAAGTTTTCCTTGTCTCAGAACAGCACAACAGGAACACTGTGAGCAGCTGCTCTGCTGTTAGTCTGCACAAGGGTTCTGCTGTTCTTATGTGTGCCTGTTACACACAAATGTTGTACTATCAGATGCAAACAAAACCTTGCTAATTGAAAATTTATTTCTATTTGATAGGAGTGTAAAACTAGAGCCTACTTCATGTTTTGCTACAATTTACGACAATTGTGGAAAAGAAAAATTTAGTGTTAAAAATGTGTATCTTGTGTTTCTCCACGAGATTGCTTGTAGCTCTGTGGACAGTCTTAATGACATTTCATGCCAGTATAAAAAGGAAGGTATAATGTCCAAGTACAAGGTATAACATGAACTAAGTTATCTTGAGGCTTGTAAATAGGATTTTATCAAAAGGTACCTTTATTTCCACAAAATTACCAGCATTTTTCAGCTGTATTTCCTTCTACTGAAAATTGCTTCTTATAATCATTTGAATGTGACTGAAAATCTTGCTCGTTGTTCAGACATTGCCTGAGTAGCTGGATAACAAATATACTTGGTAACACAGGCAGTTTCTGCAAAGTGATCTGGAAATAGTGACCCTCTGTGTGACAGGTCATGGAAATGTCCTGAACTGGTTGGTCCTGTGCAGGAAGGACACATTGACTCGGGCGGGGCTGGGTATTTCCTTGGATGGAGAAAAAATCGTTACAAAAATTTGTAAAGTTTTACATGTCCTTCCTTTTGTCCAACAATAAGTAAATAAAAAGAAATTCTTGTCTTCAGCTCAGAAACTGAGGAATGAGGAGGATTTGGGCAGTAAGTTTGGGGCAATTGCTGCTGGGAGCTTCAGCTCTGAATTGGCTCTTTTTCTGATACTCCCCCATCCGTGGTCCCAGCTCTCAGGACACTGAAATGAAAGTGTGTTTGCTCTTCCTGATTGTCACTTTTTCGAATTCTGAATTTGTTGGGGTTTTTATCAGTCTGTGTGGCCATTGCAAACTCCTGACATGTTTATAGAGTGTGAACCTTTCTGGTACTGCTGGTTCTTGATGCTATTTATCTTCAGCTGCTAGAGATTCCTATACTGATTTGTTATTTATTTATTTTTTGTTTAAAATGAAATCACATATAAGGAAGAAGATATTTTGAGAAAACATATTTAATAGATTTACAGCTTAGAATTTTACTGAAGTAGATAAAAGTGTGTTAAATTTATCTACAGGATGAATGGATTATACATGGACCTAGGTGTGAATTAACTTTGAAGACTTAAAATGTGAACAGTTTTACTATTTGGGGGTATTTGGATCACAAACTGTCTGGAAATGTTTACTGACCTTTGCATGACTAATAAATGAAATCTTTGGTACTTGTGAATCAATAAGCAGATTTTGCTGTTTGGATTTGTAGTACAATAAAAGTGCACTTATGACCCAATAACATGTCCAGCCCTACTTGGGCAGCCCAAATAATGCATTAGCAGTTGTATTTTTTTTTCAATCTTCCAGCCTTACCTGTAGCCTTCCACAGGCGCAGAGCATGCACATGAGCTCCTCTGAATCCTTCACTTCCAGTAAGAATGTATTTTTCTTTCCATAGGAAACCACACAGAAGCCCCATGCAAGTGGTGCCTATTGTTTCCATGATCGAAGCCTCCTTTCAGTAAGTGCCCTGATTTGTGCTGTGTGTTTATTTTCCTTGCAATGGCACTGAATTCTCTGCTGTGCTGTCACAATGAGTGAAGAAATACTTTGGACTTCCCAACTTGCTGTGCTGATGCTGCATCACAAGTCTAATAGACCACAAATGAAAGGTCTGCTACCTTTTAGTCTTCAGTGAACAGCGACTTACTGATGACACACTTAGGAAATAATCTTACCTGGTTCTGGCTGTAGGTTAAAGTGATTTTCTCTTCTATTTCCCTTGTACATGTTCAGGTTGTGTCACTATCGTGTTTGTTTCACCTTTGGCTGATTACTTTGTGTACAGATTTAGTCACAGACACTTTTTTCCCCTTAGAACAGCTATGAATAATTAATTCATCATGCTTTCCTTCGCAGTTGCTCTCATAATGTCAGAATAGAGAATGTATTGATTTAAGTTCAAAAATGTGTGGAAAAGTATTTGTACTCGTTAATTTTTTGCCTTTTTCCTTTCTGAGAAGGGGCTTTCAAATCCAAAACACTTGTTGCTCTTTCATACTTGTAATTTATTTCTAGTGAAGTTTTTCATTGCACATATATGCAAACAACACTGATTAAGTTCTTGATAATCAGGATACAGTTCTCTATACTTATAATACACACAGAAGTATCAGACAAAACCAAGTGTAGGATTCTTGGTAGATGCATATTTGGTACTTCTCAAACAGTTTTTAATAATGCTCTGCTTAAAATAATCTGCAATGCTCTAATGTTTTTTGTTAGGTAATAAGCATGGCTTGTTCTTTATTGGGCTTCCTAAGTATATTTCTGCTTTATATACACTTATAATTATCCTGTTCTTTGTTCTACATGACAAAATAATAGACTAGATTCACTGTTTTATTCAAATGTATTGGTATTAGTAGCTGAGTTCTGCCCCAACACACCTTTGTGTCATGTCACTGAAAAATTTAGGCACACGGTCCTTGCTAGAAAAAAAACAGAGTTTTGCATTTATTCTCCTACACTGAACACAATCTTCCTCTTCATGTCTTTGAAATAAGATTTCATTATTTCAAAAAGACTGCCTGGCTTACTGGATGGAAAAAAAAAAAAAAAAAAAGTCTGTTCATCTTGAGGATAGATTTAAATCAATTCTGTTGTGCTCAGCATGCTTGTTTCTTTTAGCTTTTCCTCTGTCACGAACAGTATTTTCTCTCACAGAATAACCTTACAACCCTTAGCAGAATTTGATGCAATTGACAGCTTTCGTTAGAAAAATTCTGGTGAAAGTTGCACGGATGAGGTTGGGGTTTCTAACCCATGGGAAGCAGTGGTCCCTGAGATAATCACAGCATGTTTTGAGGAAGCTAACATTAATTTGACTGTGAATATACTGCCTTGGCATCTATAAATTTAGTTTAAGGAAAATATACTAATTTTCCTTCAACAATCTAATGCAGAGATTTGGGATCTATGACATGAAAGAAGAAGAAAATACTCATTTGGAATTTGACAAAGGTTTAATGCTTCCAAATCTCAATGTGCATAATTTGTTTTATGATTTTTCCCGTGTGATTGTAACCTACCAGCACAATGACTATCAATCAGCTTCTGGAGCTGAGAGGTCACTCTGTCACCAGGCTGAGCCCCAAGCCCAGCATGTTGCCTGGTAACAGCCTCTGGAGATGAGGTGGCTCCTCGGAACCATATGGCTGGGCGGGGTGCCCTCTTCACCCGGGACACGGGGACACGTGTACTACATTGCTGAGTATAAAATGCTCTGTCCCATTCCCTCAGTGAGAAAGAAGCATTTGAAAACAGCTTTACCAGTCCAGCACAGATGTATTATGGTGTTGGAATTGTGTGTAATGGAACAAATGTCTGTCACTTGAGAAAAAATCTCTTCTAATATTCATGGTGAATTTTGTGTTCGGTATCCTTCAGTTGAATTTTTGTATAATTTCTTGCTATGCTTCCTTTATAGTATTTTTTCTATTTCATTTTGATAAATATGTGGATGTAAGTGTAAACAATCCAATTGTGGAGAAATCCTGGATTTTAAAAATTCAATTTCGTAGCCTATGGATTTGGGTGTTTGACCTTCTATTAATTGTGAAATAATGCCCACATTTCTCAAGCAAAGCTGCAGTGCATTGAGTAAACCAGTAAACAAAGCAAAAAAAAGACAGTTCCAGAAAACAACTGAAAATAAACATGACAGGCAAAGGAGACAGAATTGTGCCAAATATACAAGGACAAAGAGCCACTGGCAAGCAGTTTGTAGCAGAAATGGATGTAAAACCTAGATAAGCAGAGTCTTCGCTCATTCCCTTCACTGGAGCAATTTTCCCATTTCATTGTGGTGAACTGGGATTTCTTAAGCTGGGAACTGTAGAGTGCAGTGCTGGGCAGCAGCACAGGCCATGATCCTGCTCTGTCATATCCCAGTTAGAACTGAAATACAAGAGTTGGGAATGATGTGGTTTGTAATGTCAGTGATCTGACAGTGAAAGGGAGGCCGTTGAAGGGTTTTCAGCTCAGGGGGCTTGGATGGACCCTCACCAGTGGCTGTGTTGCATTTCTCTGTGTTTTGTTTATTTGGGATGATGAATTTCTGTGCATTGCCCTGCCTTGCCTAAAGTTGCAATACTTTGGCAAACAAGGCATTTTCCTTCGGCATTCCACTTAAGTTCTCTCAAAAGGGTTCAGGGAAAAAAGTGTTCCCATGTTTTGCAGAAAGTTTATACAATTACTTTTGGAGAGAGAATTTTTGTATGCTTGACCATTCTATTGTTTTTTTCTTACTCTTCAGATGTTGTAGAGTTGTTACATAGTTTTATAAATGTGCTATGGTTAACTGATCTCATTGTTTTATTACTAACAATTTTCCTTGGTTGGAAGATTTTAAAGTAAAAGTAAAAGGATGAGGCAGTGGTGCAGCTCCGTGTTAATTTGATAGTGGCATCCTTTGGAAGATCTGCCATGACTATCCACATTTTCACCCTTGCCAGTAGGCTGTTGCTCCCAAAACAGTCTTAACTTGACTCCTCCTGCTGTTTGCCAGTGACACAAAGCCAGTTGTTGTGCTGTAAGGGCCTATAAAGCCAGTGAAAGACATTTTTAAACCCCTTTTCTCTAATTTTAGATTGAGCTGCTTTTTACTTGGAAATATAAGCATGTGGAAACATTAATGGAAAAATAGCTGTTATTGCATTGAAAATATTTTATTGTATGGGATGTTTTCCCCCCTCATTTAACACATCTTTTGAATTTGTTAATACAGTAAATCTATTTTCCAAAACAACATTGCATACCACAGAGGAATCTGAGGAGTTTAGTGTGATCTAGGGATTTCTACCTGAGAGGCATGTAAAAAGAATACTTGTGAAAGAAAGCTATTATAAAATATCACAATTCTCTTAGAAATAAGGCAGTATTATAATTTGATTCTAATAAATATAAAAGAAAAATATTTTAATGATGGTATTCTTATTCATCTCTCTGTATTCTGATGTGGCCAGAATGATAGTGTTAGTCTAGAGGATTGAATATTTTTAAAATTGCAGCGCTTTGAAGTACTGATATGTGCAAATTACAATAAAAAAGGGATGAAGAATGGTAGTTAGATAACGTAAATGATGCAGTAAGTTCTGCTCCATTACTTCATCTGAGCTTGGATGGGGAAGTGTTTAGTTGTTAGTATCTGCTCCACTGTCGTATTATTCATTGTTGTTTTGCAATATCTTCAAATATCTTCAACAGTTATTGTAGGAATTCATTAAGGGCCAGAAGCAGTGATGCATTTACACTACTCATGGTAGGCTTGGGAATATCATGGATGTTTTTTCTTTAGAAAAACCTTAACTAAGGTGGCTGAGCACTGACCTGCATTTGATTTTTCCCTAGTGCTGGTGCAAAGTAGTTCAGTGTTAGGTTTTTGATTTGTAATATTGCTTTTCCATTAGTTAGACGCATTTTGTTAGAGATGCACTTTTCTGCATAGGGAACTAAATATACTACCTTTGTTTCATTTGTGACTTTGAGGTTTCTTTTAAGTGTTTATGTTCAATGGTTTCTTTTCCCATAGAGGAAGAAAATGTTGTTTTCTTTTGTTGGGTGTCATTAATTTGACATTTATATCTGTAAAATCACTAATGATTTTGGACAAAAAGGGCAGTTATGTGATAGAAGGTTTACATGACTCATTGTTAAACTGTTGCTATAATTGTGATTAACTATATGATAAAAGGACTGAAAACCAGAATATCTGTGGTCTACTTTTGATTTACAGGTGATTCTGTTGCTCATTTCACTGAAATTAAGATGTTCCCCTGTGAACTTCCTGAATGCTCCATCTTTCTAAGTGGTATTTTGAGTTTACCAAGTAAAAGCAATAGGGCTTGAATACAGAAAAACCTCAGCTTCTGAATTTAATGTATGTAGCAGCCTGTTTGCTGACAATATTGAGATACTTCCTTCATGAACATTATATTGCATTATGAAAATTTCCATATGCATGTAAACACTTAAAATACTTCCACTGGCAGTTGTTTGCACTCTGGATAGTCTCCAGATTGCAGCATTAAGAGGTTTTTGATCAGAAGTTCATTTCCATAACGTTATGGCATTTATGAGACATCAAGTCCCAATATTCCTGTGAGATTAGTATGTGCTATTATCTCCTTATTACAGAAGGAGAAGCCAGAAAATTGAGCAGCCTGACTGATGTGCCAGAAGAAGGACTATAGCAGAGCTAGGATTTGAATTCATGTTTCTCAAATCCCAAATCTTTGCTTCCCTTACCGGACCATCTTTCCTCCTGCTCTCCCTCTAATCCAATACCTTTTATTGTTAATGATTTTTAGATTTAATGGTGAAAGAGAACTTAAAATTTCATGCTCTTTCGTGTCTCATAAAAGTTTGAAATTTTTCTTCAAGAAAATCATGCAATTATTAGTAAAGTCCTTTCAGCATAGAGCAAAGCTAATTGAAATGTAACAGTCCTTGTGGTGATCTGGGTCATGTCAAGGGTGATAGCATTCTTTAATGAAGATATACACTTGATCCTTTTTTCTTTGAAGAGCTTACAGACTCCTGTAACTTTTTCAGATAATGCTAATGATGCAAAGTGAAGGCACAGCCATGGCAAGCACTTGGGCAGTTCAGAATAGCAAGTGCTGTGAAGTCTAGCAATGCTATTCTGAGCCTGGGCTGTGTCAGCAGCCCAGCCTTGCTGGAGGGCTCATTTCTGTGTTACTGCTGCCACTTTTTCGTGTGCTACTGCATCCTCAGCACAGCTGCAGCCTGAGGATGCCTGGGTCAGGAAGGGCTGGCTAAGGGACAGGTAAAGCCCTGAGCCTCAGCAGCACTTCCATTCAGGAGTCTCCTGTAAATGTGTGGTACCTCAGGCCTGTACTCAATGGGGAATTGCTGTCCCTGCACGTGATGCTTTCATAGTCAATCTAATGCCATGGCATTTGGCTTTTTGTACCTCGTATGTAGGGTCTGAGATCCTGCTGAGCCATGTCTGGATGCAGCACTGAGCACAGAGCATGTTGGTGTGCCAGTGGGGGGGTACCTTTACTGCCACTGTTCATGGAAATGAACAGGAGTGTTGGGTTGTAATAATTGGATTAGAGGTGGGGAAATTTAATTTCCTTTTTTGGCCTCCTGTTGCATTTGAGGTCAGTTACTGAGAGAAGTCTGTGTTGTAGTGTAGCATGCGCACAATAAATAAGCAACATCCTATGTGAGAATTTTTACTGCTCGTGGTAGTTGTGTTAGAAATCATATAAGTGATGGGTCTTTAAATTTTGAATATGGGATGGTGATTTGAAAATATATGTCCAGCGAGGAAAGAGAACTCTAGGAAATATGAACAGATCTGTTGATACAAAATGAAGTGTTTATCCTCTTTCTACATCATTTAAGAAATTTAAAAAGATGAAACAACATGAGTTTGACGGAGTACATTTGTACTTGGCAACGTCTATTCTTCCTCCAGAACTGTTTAATTTTTTTAGAAACTGAGCTGTACCTCTCAGAACTGCTTCTGACTGTGGACCTTTCTATAAGCTCACAAGCATGAAGGGAGTGTTCTAGTGCTCATCACTGGGGCTTAGCTATTTAGGATTTCTCACCAAAATAGTTAAACCTATATCTGTTATGGTGTCGAAATATATTTACATCTGGTAATGCATTAATGAGGGAGATTCTTCTGTGACCTACCAAAAGCATTGCACACTAATTTGGGCAAATTTGGGCATATTGCTCAAAGACCAGAGCTCTCTTCTGTTTGTGCAGAGGGAGGGAAGCTGCCCATGGCAGACGCTCTGCTGACGTGTTTTAACTTCACTCAAGAGGAGCAGTTGGCCAAGTGCTGGTTGGATGAGGCAGGTCTTGGAAACCAGCACACAAGTTATGTTCAACTGCCACATACTGTGTTTCAGTCTTGGATGCATCTTCTTTATACTGACAAAATCAAGAAACCTGTTTACCTGTGTGTGGTGTGGAGGTCAAAGCTTCTCCCTGCCCAGCCCCAGCAGTGGTGCAGTGGGGAAGAGAATGAAAGGGTAAAAGCAAGAACAAACCTTTATGTGCTGAGATAATATAGTTTGACTGAAGCTAAGCTGTTTGTGCAAGCCAAGGAAATAAGGAATTAATTCACTGTTTCCTAAGGGCAGGTAAGTGTGTCACCATTTCCAGGGAGGCGGGGCTCCATCACTTGTAACTTGGAAAGACAAGGGTCATAATCTCCTTCTTGCATTTCATGAGCATTTATTGCTGAAAGCATCACATGGTGTGGAATATCCTTCCAGTTAGTTCAAATCAACTGTCCTGGTTGTGTTCCCTCCCAGCTTCTTTTGCACCTCTGGCCCACTGGTTGAGGAGGGATAAAGGGAAAAAAAAGAAGGAAGCCTTGATGCTGTGCAAACACTGCTCAGCTATAGCTTGGCAATAGCAATAACATTGATATTGACACTGTTTTACTCACAAATCCGCAACACAGCCACACATGGGTTTCTATGAAGAAAATTAACTCTATCCCATGCAGATCCAATACACGATAAAACTGCTACTTTTCTTCAGTGTGGAATTTCTGCTTCACTGAGCTGTGCCCTAGAGGAGCACAGTTCGAGCACATCTGTAAAGGAGAAGAGAAACATTGGAGGGGTGGTTGTATTTTTGTTTCAAGGTTTCTTTTTGTGATGTTATTTCCTTATCTTGGAGGATAGTTTGCACAGCTAAATGACAGAGTTATAAAAAGTATATATTGGGTCTAGAGTGAGAAAAAAATTGATCTGAAATCTTTCACAAATTATGTTTTTATCAAGACCAAGTTGTTGTGTGCTATTGATTTTTAGATCTGCACAGCCTACAAGTAATAGAAGTTGCAGAGACAAAATAATTTAAGATGGTTTTCTGTCTTTTGTGTAAGCCAGGTTAGGATATTGAAGTACAAATCAATTGTTTTGCCACTCAGATTCCTTGAAACCCAAAAGAAAATTTCAGCATAAGTTATGGTTTCTAGATGTTTGAATTTTTTGGTTCCAAGTCTTTTCGCACAGGCAATTGGACTTTTTTTGTCTGACAAGCTTTTTTGCACATTGGTCACTAGTGCTACAGTAGGTAGATATAAAGAGATGCATGACTTCAGGGGGAAGAATTGGTGAATCAAATCAGCAGAAATGTGATAAAAGTGTACAAGAATCATGTGCAAATAGCAAGATCTGCACAGGATTCAATTACAGGGCAGTGGTGAAGTGACAGCAATCCCCTCTCTGTGCCTGGTCTACACTCCAACATAAACTGATGCACACTTTCAGACAGGATCCATTTTACAACAGTGGGAATATTCTGACAATAGGAGCTGAATGCATCAGGGCAGAATCTGTTTCATGTGGGTGGTTGTGCCAGTCAAGGCAGAAATTCTCAGTACATGAATTGTGGGGCTTCAGATAATACTTTTCTGAAGATATTCTAGCTCTTAGCTATGATGAACATGCCAATAAAACAAATGAAAGCAGATACAAGTGAGTTTAGCCAGTTGAATACAATTTCTAATTACTGCCTCAGGAATGTTAATTTAAGGAATGTGTTCAGGAGGATATAGATTTACAACCTACAGGTGTGCTCAGAACAGTATACTCTATTTATTTAATAGGTTGTGGAGAAGAAAATTATTCTTTTATACTTGATGTTTAACTGCCATAGGAAAACTGTATTTGCATAACTTGATGAATATCATTAAAGCCTGGGTTTTACTTGAGTCTTACTGTGTACCAAAGGGAAAGAGCAATAACATTCTTCAGAGAGTATTTGTAAAGCAACTCTTAAATTTCATTTCTTGAAATGCTTAAAATATTTTGTACCATCTGAAGTGCAGTTAAATCAAATAGAATGATTCTTTGTAGGTTTAGGGATATTTGTGTCTTATTGTAGTTGTCCCTAAAAGACACTTCAATGTAATATGAGACAACTCTTTCATGATTAATATCCTTGGAAAAAATGGCCCATATTTAAATTGGCTGTGTCTGTGTCTCCTGATGTCAGTAAATATTTTTCTTGAGAACATTGGCCCCAAATGAAGGCCCTTGAAAGCCTCCCTCTAACTATTGCTCCTCAATGGTATCCAAACACTGCCTCCATGGTTTCTTGGGAGACCTTTATTGTTCAAAGTGGTTTGAAAGTGTGAGGAAATTATCATACCAAAATTATCAAATTTTGTCTCCACCCACTGTGGAGATTTCATTAGTTCCCAGTACGCTCCTCTCCATCTTCTTTCTGTTCCATCCCACTTCTTCTCCTCATGGGATGTTTCTTCTGCTTCCCTCAGGTCTTTGAATGAAGTCCTGCATGGATTCATGCTTCATTCCACATGGAGATGTCCCTTGCTTATGTGCTCTTTGAGCTCAATGTTGAAGAAAGAGGGAGGAGTAAACCAACATTGTTCCATTGTTTTTAGTGGAGGATGGAAAGAATAAAAGTACTAAAAACTATGGAAAACCCACCATAAAATATTGTAACTTGAAAACAAGTCAGATTCCAGGGATTAATGTTCACTGTAGTAAAGTTGGGAACATTCTCATACAAAGTTCCATCCTTTACAGGAGTGAATAAACTGCTTGAACTGCAGTATTGATGGAAGACCTGGAAAAAGGTTGAAGTGGAAGGCAAAAACCACTTGGTGATGACACAAATGATGAAGAGAAATCACACAGAATTGCAGCAAGATCACTGTGTTAGTGGCAGATGTTGTAGCTGCTGATAAAAGGGCATGTAGTGCAGATAGAAAATATAGGTTATGCTGAGGATGGAAGAGTTGGTTCTCTGTAAAGGTAAGGAGAGCAGTGGGAAAATGAAGCCAGAACAGAGGAGTGCAGTAACCTTAGATACACTTGGTAGTGGAGACCAGAAATTAGGGTCTGCATATCAGCACAAAGAATTGATAGAGAGATTTTAAATACATAT
>VYZS01036501.1:28283-48146 GCA_013400695.1 Neodrepanis coruscans
TTACCACTTTCCTTGCATTGAAACCAAATGCAAGGATCCAGGCAATTTTGATTCTCTTCTTTATACTCAAAAGTTCTTGATTGCCCCAATTAACTTGTCCCTTAAAGCCTGTGATTTTTTTTTTCTGATCAGTCAGTTGGTGGTTCAGTAGCTGCAGTGCTTTCCAAGCCCTGTCCTCTCTCTCTCTCTCTTTTTCATTCTGTCTCTGACTCCCTGCATAAGCTGAGAGAGATATATGGGCTCCCAGTAGATGAACTGATTTTCTCTTGTAGTGATGTCTGTGAAGAAATAAAGTGGTAATAGTTTCAGGACTTTCTCAAGTTTAGTGTTAAAAATTCTATAGTGTTACACATACTGAGATAGGTGTAGTGATTTGTACTTCATTTCTCATTTCAATGGCTTTATATTGTTTATGCTGTGGAATAAAAGGTAAAGTAAATGGTATTTCAGTTGATACAGTCGCATGTGTCTTGATACCAATTGCACAAAGCAGTTTTCTTTCTGAAAAAGTTTAACCTCTATTCTCAAATACGACAGAATCATAATGTTCAAAATATACCAAAGAGAAAACACTGCACAGAGTTCTTATGAAACCATTTTGAAGTTGATTAATGTTTCATAGAGTTTATTTACAATATGTATAATAGAATTTTGCATAATTCAAAAGTATGCTATTTGATCTTGCAGCATTTATTGAACTAAGAGTTTTCATAAAATGCATAAACAAATACATCAAACCAATGGTAGAAGTACTCCAGGGTAAAGTACATCAACTGTCTGAGAACTCATCTCTGAAGTACTACTCCAGATCCTCAGTGTGTGGATGCCCTATACACACAATGAGCCTTTAAAACCAATTTTCATATTTCAAATGAGTCCTCTATCCCATAATACAAAAAATTTATTTTTTTTTCTAGTCGTAAGGATGGGAGCTGGCAGGGCACAGATAGACATCACATCAAGATTTATGCTAGTCCTCAGTAAATATTGCATCCTGGGATTATTGATGCACATCTACAGTATGAAGATTCAGTCTTTTGGGAGTAACTTGCCACTTCCCCTGCATGGAGGGAGAGTGTGGGATGTCATGAAACACATTCCAGAAATTACTGGAATCCAAACAAAATGCTTTAAAGATTAAAATTTTAAAGAAATATGAGAAAGATGAGGAGTTGGTTCTACTTTATTTCCAGTCAGGACAGTGCTGAATTCCCTCGGATCTAGTGAAATCCCAATCATACAACATACATGAGCTTGTGAGGGCAGTGGGAGAACAGATGCTCACCTGTCACACCTGGAGAGAAGAGGAAAACCAGCCTCAGAACTGGGAGGTGCTATCCATAGCCACAGCATGAGCTCCACTTATTCACAAATTAAGTATTTACTCTTACTTTACTTTTCTTTTCTGAATTCACATTCTCTCCTGTTTCCTGTTACTGGGTGTGAGGCATTCCCAAGCAGAAAGCCATCATCCAGAGAGAAAAACACTGATTCTGCCCATGTTTTTCATTATTCCCTGTGACATTATTTTCTTGATTATCCATGCTGGTTTGTCTGGGAAGGTTATTCATTCAAGGTTCATGCAAAGGAACCTTCAAAAAAAAAAAAATCATCTTCAAAGGCAGTGAACTAAGCTTGTAATAACTGAAATATAACTTTAGACAGAATTTTTCATTTCAGGCTTTTTCTGGTTTATTTTTTTATTTCAGATTTTTCTTTGTTTAGTTAATGGCATATAATCATAACAGCAACCTGTGAAACAAGCATTGTAACATCTGCACGTTATTCACAAGTCATTGTTACTGTGTGTAAAAGAGAAAAATATCTCCCAATGACTTCTACCAGCTCACAGTCTGTCACAGGATAAGAGACTGGTAGAACAGAAAGAACCTTAGAAGAACTGGTAATTGATAATAGGAGCTTAGATTCAAACTAATCTCAGCTCATTTGATGCTGTTGTGTTTAAAAGTTTTTGAGGTTTGGTTTACGTGTGGGTTGGGGATTTTTGTGTGTGTGTTGTTTTGTCTTTGCTAAGTGTTCCTAAATGTCATTGGTTTTTTCACATCATGGCCAGCTTGTATGTCAGTGTGTATCTTTATGGTACTGTGGGCAGGAAGCAAGCAAAACCATAAAGAAAAATTCATGAGTTGTTTCTTGTCATTTGGAACAGACTTAAGGATTCCATTGCATGGAAGAGGAAGAGCAGAATGGTATGTCATCAGTCAGTTCTCATCTTGTTATGTAGAATTCTCTAATGTGACATCTCAAAGTATGTGTCTTTCATTCTGTGATAATATAGGGACAGTGACAAGTTATTTTAGGCTGTAACTTCCAAACCTATGTTTTGTGGTGTCGTTTTTTATTCAAAGGCCTCTGAGTCAGCAGCAGTACGTGGGTTTCTGTGTGTGTACATGCAAATAGTAGAAGAGGGGTCCCACCATAGACCCCTAAATCTTGCATTGTGCTGATAGACCTCCCTCTCTCACTGTCCAGTTGATTAAGCAGTTATTTGGATGTGTTTTCAAGGAAGAATAGGCTTTATTTGTAAACTCTGATATTGTTAGAATCAGGATTTAAAGAAATTATAAAAATCATAGAGTGGTTTGAGTCGGAACACACTTAAAGATTATTGAGCTCCCGCCCCCTTGCCATGGGCAGGGACATCTTTCACTATCCCAGATTGCTCCAAGCCCTGTCCAGCCCAGCTTTGGACATTTCCAGGGATGGGGCAGCCACAGCTTCTCTGGGCAACCTGTGCCAGGGCCTCCCCACCCTCACAGAATGGAGTTATGTTTCCTATAATACTAATAAGCAAAGGCAGCTGAGGACTGTGGAGTTAAGGATGTACCACAAATGTAATGAAAAGTAGTGTGATTATTGGAAAAAGTAAGATAAAAACCGTATATTAGAATGTCAAAGGAGTCAGCAATGTGCTTTTTTTGGCAAAGAAGCTTAGTGGTATGATGGGCCACTCCAGAAATGTTGCTGGAAAATTGAGAGGGGGTGATCCTTCCCTGTGCTTGGCTGGGTCTTGTGCTGGAGTTCTGGGTCTGGTTCTGGAATTCTGGGTCCATTTCTGGCTTCCCCAGTACAAGAGAGACATGATGCTGCTTAGGCTGGAGAAGTGAAGGCTCAGTGGGAACCTCATCAATGTATAGGAGTACCTAAAGACAGGGTGCCAGGGTCTTCTCAGCAATGTCCTGTGATGGGGCAATGTGCACAGTGAGCACAAACTGACACACAGGAGGTTCTCTCTGAACATCAGGAAACATTTTTCCTCTGGGAGGGTGACAGAGCACTGAGAGCTGGTTGCTTGGAGAAGCTTTCCCAGCTTGGAGCTGTTCAAAAGCTGACTGGACATTGCTCTGGGCAGCTCTAGGTGTCCCTGCTTGTGCAGGGAGGTTGGACCAGCTGATCTTCAGAGATCCAAACTATCCTAAAACAGCCTGTGATCCTGTGCTTTAACAGTGCCAGTGTTACAGGTTAATGGGCTCTATTCATGCAACCCACTTGTTAAGGTCTGATGCCTCTTCTTGCATAATCATTAAACACTTCAGCAGAGATGCAAGAAGAGAAAAAGAAAGGAGAGAATATTCTTTTACAGAGAGTAGTTATTGACTTAATTAAATTAGTTAATAGTCACGACCCTTCATTTATATCAGCAGCTGCCCAGAGTGATCTCATAACGTTTCAAACTCATAAATGTTGTAAAGGATAGAAAACATCTGTGCCACAGCAGTTAGGAAGTTTTGTCTTGTCCTTATGTGAAACAATGAACTTTGAATTTAAATGTGCAGAAAATACCCTAAAACAGATGACAAATGCTGTGCAAACGTCCTGATAAGAAATATCATTTAGTGCTAGGGGGAGATCTCCACTGCTGGAGATCTTAAAGAAAGGGGAAGAAAAAAAAAAAAAGGACAAACACCCCCCCATTTTATCAAGGACAGCAGAGATGAAATTTGAACCTGTCTTGCAACAGTGGAATGGAGTACTGAAATCTCAGGGTGCTATCTGCCCTTATTTAAACACTTGTCTAAAGGTTTGGGATTCTGTTTGAAATTTGCATTTTCAGCTGATTGCATTGAAAGGACAATATTCCCAGCCAGAACTGAGGGGGATATGAACTATTTTAAAGTAAAATACTCTTATCTAAAAAAAAACCCAAATCAGCCAACAAACAACCAGCCCCACAAGCCCAGTAAAATTTTGAGCACTGTAGCTCAGTGTAGCCAAACGGATTAGTTCTTTGTTTTTCCCTTTTTCTACCTACACTCCTTGCAAGCAACACTTCTTTGGAAAAGAATTTTCACTCTGCTGCTTTCCTTGCTGTGCTAATCACCCGTATCTGAAAATACATCTTCAGAATTGTTTTATTGTGACAGGTCAGCAGATAAAACTGGATACCAGGGGGTAAATGGCACTGACTAATAGGCTTTCTATCTGTAACCTAAGAAATATTCCAGAAAAAACTTGGTTTATCATTGGTGTTAGGTTTGAAAATATTACTGGAAAATGAAATCCTATACTTTGTTGCTGGAGGTGAGATTTTTGTTTTACGTTCTGGTTTTCCTGTCTCTCAGTTAATTTATGTGATAATTACCACCACAGTTGACTGACCAAAATCTTTAATGATAAAACTATAGGAATCCAGGCCCCATGGTGAGACTGAGCTATTAGTGCCTTTATGTGTGAGACACACTGAGTGCTTTGCCTTCTCTTTTTTTCTTTCCTTTGTCACATAGCACGAAGTTACTCAGTGGAAATGCAAGTATTACAAAATGCTGCTCCTTGATTCTTGCTGTGGATGACTTTTGCACCAAAGTGTGCAGCATTTCCATACTGGTGGTTTCACCAGTTTCTCATCATATTTCCATATTTCCATCTTTTTCACACTTGACAGCTTATGGTCTGACAGTGCTGTGCTATGTATTATCTGTAAAAGATGATTTCCCTGATTGAACTTAAAAATTACTGAATTATTGATGCATTTGAAGCATGCATTAATGGCTTGAATGTGAATGTCTATATATAAAATAACCACTAATAATCTGGGCCTGCTTAGGGAAGGCTGTGGTCAATTATTTTTCCCATTACCTCATGTTTGTTTTAGTACAAACATGATGTATAGTAATCTGCTTTATTGAAATACATTCTTTTGGCAATTTTAGTATTGTAGAACAGAATGTGTGTATTAATTTCCATGACCTAGGGATGACTTGAATCCAAATGTTGTCTTGGCAGATAGATGAATGCCTTTGCATCAAAAAAAACCCTCAAAAGGATCTTTGAAATTACTGAGTCATTAGTTGACTCAGAGTGGTAGTATCACAGCTTCAACAGCTTCATTCTTCGCTGTAGACCCTTCACATCTGAAGCATCCAAAATCTCCTAGTTTTTTCTACTGGTGCTTAAATTACACTCTTGGTAATAAAATCCTGGAATACTTACAAATATAAATACAATTTTCATTGTTGGCTGGATCAGGCAACTTTTCTGACTGAAAATTAATTGATTTTTGTATTGTTAGATTCTGTTTGAATCAGCTTGCCCCAATAGCACTGTGTGTTCTCACCAATAATTAGAAATGCAAAGCCAGTGCTGAGGAGAACAGCAGAAGGGGCAGCCCTGCTGCCTGGGTAACTATCCAAAACACAGTGTCTCAACACAGGGTTAAGAAAGTCAGCAAGCTGGTGCATCTGCTCTCCTGTTCCTAGAACTTTATCTGTTAAAACAAGCAAACAAACAAGCAAACAAAAAAAAAACCTTCCAAAAACTAAGACGACCTTGAAATCAGGATTTTATGCAGCCAGTCAGGGACTAGGAAAGTGACTGTCAAAGCCGATATCAACTTCAGTTTGCTTTCAAAATCAGCGATATATTTCCAGCAGTCAATGTATGATAGCCAAGGTTTCATAAAGTGGCAGAAAGGACCTCGTGCCCAGACCAATAACAGGAAGGGTTTTCTTTGAGAGACTTGATGAGACAAGTCGTTTCTCTGGCATCAGGTTTTGTACAGATGCCAGGAGCCTCTCTGTGACAACGAGGCATGAAATGGACCTCCAGCCTGGCATCCTGGCTGTTTGCTCAGAGTGGTAGGGAGGCAGGCAGTTTAATACTACAAAGTGATTTTCAACAAGTTTAACATACCATATCTAGTTAAATCCTTTAGGAGCCTTCTGATACACTTAACTTCACTATTTTCTTTTAGCAATTTTTTTCCTGGTGTAGGGGTAAAAAAAAAAGAAGACACCTTAATGAAGCAGTGCTCTGTCAGTGGGATAAGATATTGAGTTGTGGTACCAGATCCTAGTGTGTAAAACTGAGGGACGAGTCAGCTAATGCAACATTCCCTGGGTTGCAGGTAGTAGAAGTTGGTGGGTATCATTTTGAAAGAAAAAGGAAAAAGACCTTCAATATCTTTCATTCTTGGAGGCACCAGCAGCGACTGTAAGTGTGCTCACTGTGTTCTTTGGGGATGCTCCAAAATGTGTTGGCATTTGCTGGCTAATTTCTGATTTTTAAAAGCCTAAAAAAAATCTAAATCAAAAAATGACTTCACCACACCCTACCAAGCTCTTTCACTGCAATTACTAACCTCACTGGCCTTCTGAATAAATCCTCTTCTATATTTCTTAAGCATAAAATCAGTTGTACAGTTGCAGCACATTTATTAAGCTTGAAAATGTGATGCTTGCCTCCCACTGCCCAATTTCTACCACTGAAGAAACAACTGAAGTATGATTTGAAAGAAGAAATGTAATTTGGTACCTTAGGAAAACATTGTAGTAAGGAGTGGCTTCTGCTAAGATTCTTCATGTTCTCAGTGGGGTTGGCTCCTTCTAGTACTTGTTCTGGAAAGGCATCAAAGCCTGAAGGACGAAACAAAGAGAAAGGGAGAGAATAAGCTGAGTATTGTTAGAGCTGACTTTTTCTTGAGGCTGTTTTCACACTTCCTCAGGCAATAAGATTAAAAAAAAATAGTCTTTAACATGAAGCCCACTTCTGCAGTCTGATAAGATAAATCTAGACAGGCCAAGAAATCTTTATTTCTCTGCAAAATTATTGCTTCATATCTCATGTCCATAAATTGAAGTAGAAATTGATCTTGCTTTCAGAAAAAGAATTTTTATAATTCTTTTTGTCAAGTATGGGGTACCAAATTCTTTTTCCTGATCAATGAGTAATGTCTTTGTTGTGGGTTTTTTTTTTTTCAGGCTTATATGAATATGTGCCTTAATTCTGCTTTGAAGTTTTTTTACACATTAGTATGAAAACATATGCTATACAAGTATTTTTTAGGGTTTTAGGCAGTAATCTAATCTTAACACTTCAATTTGAAATATAATGTATTTCCTCTTTCATCGTTGGATTTAGACTTATTATTTAAAACTATAAAGCAGAAAATAGGAGGCAAGCCTTTGCTAAGTTAAAGCCAAAATAATACGAAGGATTTTTCCTCCTTGTCTTTATAGACATACATAAGCAGCCCTCTGACAGGAGAGATGCCAGGAAAAAGTGCAGAAATACGTATGTAATGACCTTTGCTATTAAAATTAACATGTGCCTCCTGCACCTGTTCGGAAATGCTTTAACATTCTTCTGCCTGACTTCAGAAACACTGGGTAATTAAACAGTACTTTCAGTGAAGGTCAACTCTGAATTAGTAGTTCATTAAATTATTTGTCATGCTGAATGTTACTCCTGGTCACCAGAAATAGTAAATTCAAACAAGGAGGAGAGGAATCAAGTCTGGTTTCTGTGCTCTCCTTGCTGGCGAAATGTGGGTGCAAGTTGTTAGGTCGCCAAGCAGGGAGAACCCTTGTGCCCAGCACTGAAAATCTTTGTTTGCACAGGGATGGTATGCTCAGAAACATCTTAGCACGGTGCTGCCTGCTCTTATTTCATAATATGCATGTAATAGCTCAGTTGTCCTCTTCAAGCCCCAGAAAATTAGTTTATGTTGGCAATGATTTCTCTTGTACTTTCACACCATTTGCACCAGCTACAAAGAGGTCTTGTGTCTTTTTATTGTGATTTTATGTGATGCTAAAAGTTTGAGACAGAACAAATTACGGCTTGGACATCCCCAAATTTGAGGTACTGGATGAAACAAACCTAGTTCTGAAATGGATAGTTAAAAATGATGGTAAATACTGCAGTGTGTTGTATTTCAGATTTTCTTGCAAGTGAGAGACAGCAGCGTATTTCTGTGAAGTCAGATTTTTCTGTTCTCTTCCAGCACTGGTCTTCAGCTTTTTTCTCACATATGGATGGTGACAAGAACTTGCTGTTTCTCCTTGATCCATTAGTGTTCCCAGCTATAAGAAAACTTTAGGTGCAGCCACAAAATATTTTTCTATCTGAATTATATATGTGTTTAGTTTTTCAGAACTTGAATAGGGCTTCCACTTTAAAATCAGGCCTTACTATTCCGAAGCATCTGGCAGTGTGGATTTAACATGTAACCTGTACTAATCCACCCTCAGTTTGATGAGAAATTCTGGCAGCTGCAAGGACGTCTGCTCATGGCTCTGAGACCACGGCAACAGTTCCAGAGCATGTGCAGTCTGTCTGTCCCTCCCTGGCTCTGGAGCTGCCCTTGCAGGGATGCAGGTGTGAGGCACTGGGGCATCCTCACTGCTGTCATGTATGCCTGGATTAAAACTGATCCAAACAGCTGGGAGACCTCTTCAATATTTATCATACTGTACATATAATGAAACTCTCTCGTATTGGTAATTGCTAGGAGATTAAACCTTTTCAAAGACACATTTAGTGAATACTAATGCCCTGCTCTCTGGAGGGGAGGACGTTAGCAGAGCTGGAAAAGGAAAAAGTAAAAAGAAAATCTTCCAGTGTTCAGGGACTGTGATACCAGGGAAATCCTCATTATTCGTTGAAGGCACCAACACAAGACTTTTGTAGGCTACAAGAGCCTATGGATTGCTCTGTGAAGAATTATTGCAGTTCATGTGAAACAATTCAGTTCCGGATCTTGACCTTGATTTGTATTATTAGTTAAGCATGCAGAGAGGGGCATGTACAAGAATGACACCTCTGCCACTAACGAGTTTTTGAGGTTGTTATATTCTTAACATTGTTTCCTAAAGCTGATTCTAACCTCTCTGCTTCTCCATGTATTTTCCTGTGCCTTTCAGTAGGAAGGGCAGGAGTCCTGTGTTATCCCAGCTCTGTCCCTCTGTTTGGAGCGGTCTCTGCCACCAATCCTTGTTCCACTGTTGTGTTTTCTGTTGTTCACCATGTGGGTCACAGGCATGGAAGGAGAGCTGGTGGGAATGCAGGAGCCCACGGTGCTGAGGAGAGGTGTATTGTGCTGCTCAGGGAGAGCTACAGCAGGTGAGACACCTCCCCTGAGCTGCCTGTGGGAATGGGCTCAGACTGTGCTGCCTTCAAATGTCCTGCTGAGAAAAAGTCCTTAAACGGGAGAGAACAAGCAAAGCACATTTTATATGAATTTCAATCGCTTTCAAAAAAGACAATCTGAGAAAGCAGCCTCGTGTTAGCATTTTATTTTGCAGCAAGGTCAGTATGGACAGAAGGATGAAGTTTCTCTGCCAGAGCACTCCTGCCTCAAACACAGGGAGGATTCCAAGGCTGTGGGTGTGTGTTTACATGGCTGAACTCTGCACAGCCATTACAATTCTTTGGATAGCCTAGTAATACTATGTATTTTTCAGGGCCAGATTATGATTTTCCAGTGAAAACTGCAGTGGAATAGAGACTGTTAATGCACCGTCAGTGTCCTGCCTGCACTGGATGACAATGTTCAGCAGCACGAGGTGGCAGCTGTGGTGCAGTTGTGACCATCACATACCACAGACGGTAATAACTGTAATTTGTTATTCTCTACACAAAGAATATAAGGTACAGACTAAAGACAGAGGCTTTTCCAGTGCCTTATGCTCCATGTAAATGGTAGCATAGTCCAGACTCCATGTTTACCTAAATATTTTCTGTATAACAAAAGAAAAGATGCAGAATAGACAAGAGAGTGAACAAAAGATCACACACAGTTGAATGGCAAGACCAATAGATATACTGGACAAATTTACAGCTTGTTTCTGTCTTGTTTCTTGAATAAGGATAGTTAAATTTTATTAATGGATTTTCAGATGAAGATATATATCTGTGCACAAAATCAATTGCTTTTTGAAATAGTATTAAAACAAAATAGAAAAATATATTTTAGCTGGTCAAGAAAATGAAAACTTAAAAAAAATATTTGCAAGGCTCACTGAAGAAAAATGAAATTTTCTGAGGACTTTTTTTTTGTAAGTTCATGTCCATTAGAAACTCCTAAACTCTAAATGACTTCTGAATTAACTATATCCTGTGAGAGTAAAATATAAATAGAATTTTTTATTTATATATCTTAAAATAACAGCTGAGAGCCATGATTTTATTGAGGTGCCTCAATCACATTAAAATTGAGAGAAGTTAGATGTTTAGATATCTTTGTGGAAAATCTTACAAAATGAGATTGATGATGGACAGTTTAATGAAAGCTCTGTGTATGCAACAAGTGACAAAAAAAAGAAGGCAAACTCCTGGGAAAAATGGAGCAAAGCAGAATAGAAAGCAATTGTGTTACTGGTTGGTGACTTTAAGAAAGAGGAAAGCAGACAGCAGATCTATAAGTGTCTGGTAACATCTGTTACCTTAAAAAAATTACCCTTCCTACCTGAGTATTATATTGTAAAAATATAATTTCAGTACTTCACAATTTTCTATAAAATGGCCTTGTTTTATGTGTATAAAATATATATAAAAATGTAGGTATATGTTTTATAAATGTACATTAAACCTGAAATATGCTTAATGAAAATGAGGCATATCCTGGTTCTGACAGTAAGGCAGCTGACAGGCAGCTGGAAGAAATATTACTGTAAAGAATTTAATTCTTCACCTTTAGGTTTTCTGTAGGTTGTCTAAAAGCTAGTGCTGTCAGTGAACTAATACTGAGATTTCATGAGTGGTACTGGTATTCTTGATGTCTCCTACACTGTTTCTTCTTAAGGCTACTGGGAACTGGCTGGTGAAAGGCTCTGTACTGGGGTGGGATAACTGGAAGATTATGCTGCAAGTAACACTTGTCCAGAATGCTATAACGAATCAATTTAGGAAAGTACTTCTGCTTGTGTGATGTTCTTTATACTTTTGACTGTATTTCTAAATATTCTGAGAAGTGTTTCTTGAAGAAATGTAGGGATTGCCTGGCTAAAAGAAAATCTTGCTATGAATTTTTCAGGAAATCCACTTGTGATTAATCTCTGTTTATACTTGAAGTTTGTGTTCCCACCCAATAATCCCACATTTTCTCTGTGCTGCAGAAATTATTCTGCAGGAAAGAACAGAATGTCTGGAGAAGACATCACAAATACACCTAAAGTGGTGATTTAGTGATAATGTTTTTCTGCTATGCTTGCACTCGTATTTTCCAAGAGTTGATTTGATTCCATAGCAGTTTCTTCATGGAAAAAACCAGCATGTTTTTGAAGGCATTGAGTCATGGCAGAGCTAAAACTGACAACACTTAAATGTAACTCCTTCCATTTAACAATAATGAAGGTCACGTATCATCATTGTGCTTGGAATGCCTGTCAAGAAAGAAAAAACCCAAACTTAACAACATTGATTTATATGATTTTTATATGGAGAATGTGTGCTGCTGTTCCCAGCTGGATTGTAAAGATTGCCAGCATTCCATATTAGTAGTGAGGAGCTGTGGGCCTAATCTGGAAAAACATGCTGTCAGGACTTAGGTGCCTTTTGAAAGTATAGAATCAGGTTTTTTTAAGGCAAGGGTTCAAGTTAAATTTGGACAACACACAAAAAACAAAAGGTGTGTAGTGAGAAGAAAGAAAAGGAGGTCAGCAAAATAATTTCTTTAACATTAGAAATGCTTTATAAAATCAAAAGAGGTAAAATAAAATATGTTCAAATCCAAGGAGGTAGTTGATGCCAGGCATTTAGATGGGGGAATTGCTTATGAATTCTTAGCTTATACATTGAAATTTCATTTCTCTAAAAAATGGCTGTGCTGTCGGGGGAGATATATAGTAGATGAAGTTCAGCCTATAGTGACTGGTGCAGACAAAACTGAGTGAAAAACTTGAGAGTAAAAGAGGGCTTGGACTGCAAACTGGTGAAAACTGTGGCCAAAAAATATACTTTATTTACGACAAATGGTGTCATTCCCAATGGAAAGATGAAAAAAGACTTATTTTCTAGAGCTCAATCTGAGATGAGTCCAGGAGCACAGGATACTATGGTTCAAATCTTGTCTTTGAATTGAACCCAAGAACAGTAATAAACCCCAAATTGTTCAAATAATTTAAGAAGAAAAATCCTTTCTCTGCTTATGCTCCCTATTTAAATTTCCTTAAAGCAGCATTTCCCTCTTCTACCTGTGCTGCCGAGTTTTTAATACATCTATTTAAATGCAAATTTTGACTTTTGGTCTGTAATCACAAAAATGTTTGACACATAAATTTTTATCAGAAATGTAATTTTATAGAGAAGCAGTAATGGAAGCCACAAGTACCAGAGTGATGCATTGCTCACCCCATTTCACAGTGTGTGGAAGCGCCCGCTCCACTGTCAGCTGATGGACATGATTGTTTCCTGAATGCTCAACTTATTTAAATACATGTGGTGCCATAATGTACTTTTAAACTATACTTTGAGTATTTGCTTATGTACCAAATGCTTCCTAAGGAACATTCTTCTTTTCTGTCCTCTGAATTACCAGGATGTCAATCCTGACAGTATCCAGCTGTATCTTGAAGAATAGAAAGCTTTCTTCCAGCTTAGCATTTTTCCCTTCTTCACAGTAGGCTTGTTGAAAACGACTTGCCAGGCCAACAAGATGTTTTACCAGTGCCATGTTGAATCAGCTGCAGGTTGCTGCTGAGTGTGTTTCTTGTGTTTCAATTTTCCCCATTCCCTTGCAGACACTGCTGGCCCTCTCTGTCCATGGTGTCCGTGGCCAGCAGCCATGGAGTGCCTGCCAGGGCTGTAGCTGCTGAGCAGGGCTCCTACTGAGCTCCAGCTGCAGCAGCTGAGGTCACATTTGCCAGAGTTGTTGTCCTGTCTGTCTCCATATGATGGATACAGGAGAGTTCAGCGATGAGCTGAGCAGGCACAGCAGCACCAGACCACGAGGACCGTTGGCTCAGGGTTTGGTACAGCAGGCACAGATTCTGCTGTGGTTGTACCAGTCACAGATTCTGCCCTGGGAATGATGGAATATGCTGAGTTGGAAGGGCTCCATCAGGATCAAGTCCAACTCCTGGCCCTGTGCAGGACATCCCAAGAATCCCACCATGTGCCTGAAAGCATTGTCCAAATGCTTGATGAACTCAGAGAGGCTTTGTGCCATGACCACTTCCCTGAGGAGCTTGTTCCAGTGCCTGAACACCCTCTGGTTGAAAAATCTTTTCTTGATATCCAGCTTAAACCTTCCTGACTCAGCTCCAGCTGTTTCCTCAAGTCCTGTCACTGGTTGGAAGAGTGAAGAAATCACTCCCTGCCCCTCGTGAGGATGTTGAAGACCCCAGTGAGATCTCTCCTCAGTCTCTCCTCCAGGCTGAACAAATCAAGGGACCTCTGCCACTCCTCATAAAGCTTCTCCTACAGACCCTTCCCCATCCTCATGGTCTCCTTTGGACATTTTCTAATGGCTTAGTGTCTTTTCTGAATTGTAGTGTCCAAAACTGCCCAGAGGGTTCAAGTTGAGCCAGCATTAGGAAGCGTTTTTTCTCAGTTTGTATTGGGTGGTCAGTCACAGGGGTCATGGTAGAACACTGTGCTAGGTGTGAAAGAATTGTTAACCCCAGTCTTATCTGAATATACATTCATGTTAAAGAAACACTATATCCATATGATGAGCAAAATCCGGGCCTCAGTGTGATAGTATGCTAATCACAGAATGTTCTGAGTTTGAAGGGACCCCACAAGGATGAAATCCAACTTCTAAGTGAATGGCCCTTACAGGAACTGAACCCATGTCTTTGGCACTATTATGTTTATTTAATTCTAGTATTAAGTGAATGTAGGTGACTGCTTTCACTTATTGTTTATAATAATTTTTATATTATCATTGCAAGGATCAATATGAAATGTTAGATATTTTATTGTACTAGCAATTATAGAAGAGAACACACCTTAGGTTCTGCACATTCTGCATTTCAAGTTCCCCAGATGCCCTTGTCATCAATTACTGTAGACTCCAAATGATAGAGGAGCTGAAGGGCACTGTGCTACATTTTTCATTCTCATCATCTCTATCCATTTCCTGCATTTGGATGGGTTACAAAGTATTACTGAAGACTCGAGCAGTATCGATGCCGCTTAAAAAATAACGGTAACTTATCAAGTGTATCAAATAGTCCAATTCCTATCTGTTTGTCAAACACCAAGGAATTTGGAAAGGAGGCAAATTTTAGCATTTGAACCAAAAGCTATTTGACTGCATTGAGAGCCTGGAGAAATGGTTCCTTACCCACTCTAGTCAGTGAGTTCATTGCTATTTTACCTGATCACTGGAATGGTCCTGGGACCTGTTTTGTTGCTGGTCCTCTCTCCTGGTGGGGTTTGCTTTGCTGTGGTAAGATTTGTTTAGTCACTGGAGTGTGCTGGATCATTAAGCTAACTGTTCAAGGTCAACCAGCTTTTTGTGCTGAAATGGCTTTTTATGAAACAGCTTTTAAGGCCTTGAATATGCTTGGCATTTCCTTACTTCAAAAACTAAGATTTGAATCCAGCCATCATCATCTTTTTTGAGAGATAAAGATTTTGCTCTCTTTCCTTCTCTCTCATTGTTTTAAAAACACACACATTACTTTTGATAAAACATTGCATAGTTCATTTCTGCTTTATTCATTTGCAAGGCCAACAAATATCCCAGGTGTATATGTGAAGTGCTTTATTTTCCAAGGGATTGTGTAATTTACTGGACACTTATGTTTAAATGTTCGAATATTGAAAAAGGTGTATTTGTATATTCAGAATTACCACACTAGTGGTTCTCACATCTGATTCTAGTCAATGTTTTTCCCCTTAAACTCTAAGCACATTTCATAGTGCAGTCATGCTTTTTTCAAGTAATTTTGAAACTAGAAATTAATTGTAAAGTCGATCAGGATACATTTTCAATGACACATATGCACAGTCCAGATTTCCTGTAGAAGGTTATGATCAGTGTCAGCCAGCCCTGAGGCAGTTTCCTCTTTATTTGTGCTGGCCCTTTTTAGGTTTATAACAATGTTATGGCCCTAGTTTTCAGATTCTATCTTCACCTGTCTGTATCCTGAGAGTTGACACGTCCTCAAAGTCATCAAAATATGAGAATACTGGCCTGCCAGTTGAAAGCAGCAACTGAAACTACAGGTAGAGAGCACCAGGGACATACTCGGCATCTCCTGAGGTCCAGGAGGACTTTTCAGATCTTGTGCTATTCATTTAAGCCACTCTGGGACACCATAGCTGAGAAAATAAACCTTCTTGACCCTCCTTGTCATGTTTTGCCTTTAAAATTACCTAAATTTTCATCTTAACATGTAGCATGCACTTAATTAATTGCTTTTGGTCATGGTGTATCTGTGGAGAGGATGGAAGTAGGGGGAATTAGTTCCCAGTAGTTAAAGCCAAACCAGGGTCATAGCCCAGATGAAATTCAGAAAAAGAGAAATCCTAAGGGGAAGAGAGAACTATTTTTATTAGCAGTTTATCCCCTTATGGTGACCTAGATACCTGTGCTGAGCTTGGGGAAGGGGAAGAGTATTATTACCAAGCAGTGAGGGAAACTCTTTGTGCTGATCTTGGGCTGCAGAGAAAGCGGAGGCAAAAATGGAATGTGAAAAGGAAGCTTCAAGCTCTAATACAGTGTTTGAGACCTGTTAAAAGATAATTAGTATGTATTTGCTGTCATGCTTTTTTTAAAAAGTCTTGTGAGTATTTTAATATAGAGGGGGGAAGTACAGGCAAATAAATTGTTAAAGGTAAAACTTCTACTACCTGCTATATGAAAGGAGATGAAAATAAGGAGACAGGAGGATAAAAGTAACAGAAACAGGTGTATTTCTTCCTCTTTTAGAGCATTGCTGGATTTATGCACTGTTGGCAAAGCTGAGTTATTTTTGTTATTATTGTGCTTGTGCACCAATCAACTGGACTTAGTAGAAGTCCACTTGGTAGAAATAAAATTTTCCTTTCTAAGGAAGGAGCCATCCAAGACAGCAGCAGATCTCAATGCAAAAGCAATTTTTAAAAGAGAAAAATCTAAGAAATAAAACATCTACTTTCACTTTAGGGTTAGGATTATTATAGCTATAAATCTGAATTCAGTGCCATAACTCATCTTTCTAAGGTGTTGATTTTATAAAACTGATGCTAGGAAAAAAACCCCACCCAAAAGTGAATTAAAATTTAAATCTTAAGTTATCACACAAATGTTTGCTATTTATACTGTCCATCTGTCTATGGTGCCTGACAGATAATCAATATACTCTCACTAAAAAAACTCGTGTTGCTCTGGAGAAATACAGCATTGAGCCCAGCTAGAAGTTTCTGTCATACCCTGGCAGCTCACTGTGCATGGCTGCATTTGTATAGTCATTTGAGAATTAGAACAGATGAATATTCTCTGATAACTGAATAGTCAAGAGACTGGGATTGAAAGCAGGAACAAAATATCTGTGTCCTAAACTCTGTGTTTTTGGGCAGAGTTGCTTGGGGCTGCAGGGAGTGGGCAGCTGATTTATTTATTTATTTTTTTTGTGTGGGGGAAATGTTTGCATTTTGCTGTTGAGGTTTGGAAGAATTTCAGTTCTTTTCTTGCTCGATGATCAGCAAGCTGTTGTGTGGAGCTCAATTATTGCAGTTGCAGTTTTGCCTCCTCATGGATCTTTCTGTTGTCATTTGGGGCTTTTCAGAGGGCTGGTTTCAGTGGGAGGTTGGTACTGTGTTTGGGTGGAAAAAAATGCATAAACTAGAGCTTCTACAGATGATTCATGTATCACATCTAATCAGAGCTACTGTAGTTCTTCATACATCTGATTATCTATGTTTGTAGCAGGATTATTTTCATTAGGGAAGCAAGCATTAAAACTATAATAAACCAGCAGATTATTATGTACAATTGTATAGATGTGTGTTGAACTTCTTTCTCATTATCAAGGAGAAATGTCACTGTAATGAAAAAACTCTACTTGTCTTTGTGCAGGTCCACGAACTAGTAAATATGTAAAACTATTAAAACATTGTTTCCTATTTTCCTTTCAGGATTTGCAGAATGCTGTTTTTTGTCTGTTTTGCAGCTTATGATAAACTTGCGTGGTAGAATCTTCCAGCTGAATCTGAAAGGTTTTTTGCAGGTTTTTGAAGTATAAGCCTTTATCTAGTTTGTGTACTTGTGTAGCAAGTTAATAACAGTCTATCTCAGTGTAAAATGTTAAATAAATGCATTGTTGTTACATTAAATCTCAGAAAAACAATTTACCATCTAGAAATAAAGATTTTGGTATTGAGTGACTTCTCAGGGTTACAATGGTTTAGCCAAAACAAAATTGAAATAATTATAATAACCTGCAGTACACAAGTTCTCTATAGCTCTGTTTAGTTCTATTAGGTAGTGAATTTTTAAACTTTTGGAATGTAAGTTTGCAAGTTGTTGAATGTCTTAGTTTCATCAATACGTGAATATGACAAATTTTTGACATGCTGAAAGAACAGTAAACAAGTTCAGTTTTGAATTTTAAGATGTGCTATGGGTGTTAATTGCTCTGCTTTAGAATTATGAAGTCTAGAGCTGACTGCAAGGTAATCCACACTCAGGACTGCGCTGTTACCTGCATAAACACCAATGCTGTGAGAGCAGTGACTGCATGATTAGCCCAGTTTTAAATTGGTTAGTATTCAATAAAAGTGTCAGGGTACATTAAAATGGCAAATAAAAGCAGAGGGGAAGAGGATGTCTTTGACTGGTCTCATAGAATATATTCCACTTCTTTTGATAGTTTGTTTCAGCTGTAATTGATACCACATAGTGCAATTAACAGATTATAGCAGAAATCCACACGGTATTCCCGAAGTTATGTGTAAGTACTTTGGTTTATATAGATAGATACCTTTAGTCTGGTGTTTGTTACTGGTTGTGCCCACAGCTGTCTGGTAGCTCTTTACTGATGTTCCAGAGAGCTGGTTTCCAGTCCCTGGTACGTGCATTTCACAGAACTGTGTGTTCCTGGAGCTGTCCCTCTGCACATCCCAATTCCATAGCAGGGTGCAGAGATTAACTGTGTGCATTACCTCTGCTTTTATTCTTACGATATTATGATACAGAAAATGGCCAAAATGCCTTATGCAAAAAATATGCCAAGAATATTTAGTAATTTATTTTGCAGTTAGAAACCACTGATCATTGTCTAGCCCTAGGAGAAAGTTCAGAGTAGTGATTGAAGCCAGAATGGAAGAGATGCTGTCTGTTAAAGTAATTTTGTCATAACCAGCATCTTTCAAATTAGTATAAAGGGCATCTCCTACAATTTCAGAAAATACTGTTTGCATCTTTTACCACTGTTCCTACATTTTGAAAAGTTATTGTCTGTGTCTCAAGGAAAGAATTTAAAGCCCTGTGAGAGAACAAGTAGCTCCCTGCACAAATATACAGCACCGGTTCTGCATGAGAAATAGTGCTGAACTTTGTGGGAAGAGTATTTCGAGCAGGTCCAGTTGATAAGCACTCTAGAATCAATATTTCATGTTATTCTACTATACAAATATAACACTGATAGTGGCAGCACTACAAGAGGCTTGAAACAAGTCAATGTCACAGGCAGTTAACATTCAGGCTGCATGGCCAGGAGGCAGCTACTGGATCTCTTGCTGTTATTTGGTCAGGGCTCTGTGTGATTGAGGGGTAACACCAGCCATGGTCACAGACAGCATCTCTGGGTAAGTCTCTCTAACCTTCTACACTTTTTACTGGAGACACATTGTGAAATTTCTGTAGGTAGACTGATGCTGAGTTTTTCTCTTTTGCTTAAACCGAAGCACTGTGTTTAAAGGATTGATTTTAATTACTTGAAATCACAAATTTTGTTACTGATCTTGAAAGAGTGATCCAATTTCAAATGTTCTGCTTGGGGAATTAACTCTGGTTTTGAATCTGATCATTCGCACAATAAAGACTCTGGAAATTCTCTGCAAGGAAGATCAGTGCTCTTTGGCATTGTTATTTATAAGTTAGAGGATGTAGCAATGAAAAGACAGAATAATGAATTGCCAGGAAGGCAGAGAAGTTAGAGGAACATAACTGGTGCTTATGCCCATTATTGTTGCAGTTTTTTGACATTTAAAGTGCTTTGCAACCCTTCTCTTATCAGAGCTAATGCCAGACCATCAGTCACCCTGGCACAGCAGTTCTGTGTCTCACTGTTAGCAATGCTGCTGATAATTGATGTGCAGCAGCAGAATTTATAAATGAAATTAGCTCCCCAAAGTTTAAGTATGACTGTGATTGAGGTAGTAATGATAGAGTTCATGCAAGTACATTTGCCATTTATCTAAATGTATCATTACTGACAGAGCTTTTTCGTTAACATTTTGTTACCCTTATTCATGTCATTGTTATAATGTCCTCTCCGATACCTGCAAATTATACTGACTTGTACTTGAAGCTGATCCTTCCTGCCCACCCCTGTGCCTCCTTCTTTGGAATTAATTTGTGCAACATTTGATTTTTAAGATCTCTAGGAGCATCTCCAACACACTCAGAGGAAAGTGCTGTTCACGCAGTTGGGGAATAGCTTTGATTTTCTCATCAGTGAGGGCTTTTCT
>VYZS01036501.1:68249-79224 GCA_013400695.1 Neodrepanis coruscans
GTTTTTGTAATATTGTGCACTAGTTATTCTTTGAAACATCATAAATAGATGTTGATATAAAATATCCTGTGTGCATTCCTTAATGGATGACAGGCTTAGCATTGGTCCCCTTAAATCCTTCTAGAGGGCTATGTAATTCTGAAATGATTTTTGCATCTACCACAAAGGAAACCATATAATTTAACTGCCCTGGCACTGAGGCTCCTATTAGGAATGTACATGTTTACCTACACTACCAGGAGCAGCCCTTTTTGCCAAAGCTCATAAATCACAGAATCATGGAATGGTGTGAGTTGTAAGGGACCTTAAAGCTCATCTTGTTCCATGGGCAGGGACACCTTTTGCTACAGGTTGCTCCAAGCCCTGTCCAACCTGGCCTTGGACACTTCCAGGGATGGGGCAGCCACAGCTTCTCTGGGCAACCTGTGCCAGGGCCTCACCACCCTCTGAATAAAGGATTTCTTCCTAAACAACATTCTGGTCGTTTTGCTGTTTATGAAGTGTGGCCTGTGATGTATGAAGGGACTCTGGACTCATTGATTTAATTAATCTCAAAAATTGCAGAGTGCAAAATAAAATAAATAAATAGAGGAAGAAACTCCAAGAACTACTGTATATCCCTTTGCTTAATAGTTATTTTCAGGGTTTTGAACACTTCAGCCAACTTGCCTGTCTCTCTGTTACCTTTGCATTTGGTTGTGTGGGCCACTTCTCTTCTAAACCTCTCTCAGCTTCTGCTGGGTTTGAAGTTTTGAGACAATGTCACATTCCTTTTTACACTCTTTTTACTCAATTTGGCAAACATATTCTATCTTCAGAACTGGGCTAAGAAATCCCTTGCAACTCATGACAACTTCAGTCTAGAAACATTTGAGGGGAATTTCCATAACACCGCTCCGGGATGCCACTGATAGGAAGGATCAGGATGTATTACCAGGCACTTGGGTGTGGATCTTTTATTTAGCCTGTCTTTATCTGCCAGCCTACTGTGTGCTGTTAGTATAATCCTGGATGTTTGAGTATATGACAAGTTATGATCATAATGAGCCTGTTTATTTCAAGATATGTAGTGGCATTGTTCATTTGCACATTAAAGGGAACTTTGCTGGAAGAAGACAAATTTGAGGCTACAAAAGCTTTGTGATTATTGTAATGCTAATCTGTATTCAATCCTATATATGTGTCACATCTTGACTACTTAAAAAAATTAATTAGTTAACTGTGTTGTGCCACAGATGAGCAGGAGGAAGTGGTGGCTTCCATCCACAAGCTGTGACATCCTCTGTGCCAACAGGGCTCTAAGGGAGAAAGTAACTGGGCTGAAGGTAGTCCCATGCTTTGCCTTCTACATGATACTGCACAAGGTTGGGGCATTTTGTGTACTTGTGTTATATTAAGTGATGAAAATATGTTTAAAGTAGCTGAAGTAACAATCTCTACAGTGCTTTATATCCTATATTTGCAAAGATATTTTAATCTTTGCATTCATTTTAGTAGGAAGTGTATATCATGAATCTAAAGTTAGTGACAAAAGTCTCATTGGTATGTTTTGCATTCCAGAGAGGAATTACAAATGAAAATAGGTTGAGTAAAAATAAATACAGCTGCAAAATAAAGATTTGTCATTAACTAAGAATAAAAGGTACTCATTTACCCAATTTCTCAACAGAATTGTAGCTCATACATCTCACAGATTTGCACAGGAGGAGTATTTCTTTGCTACTTTCTGGGCCAAAAGATTTCTAGAAATCTCCAAACATCCTACCCATCCTTCTTTTTTCATGGTCAGATTGCTGCCTGAAAGTGCAGACAAGTGTCAGACCCACACGTGCCTGTATATGGTTGTGCTCACTGTGTTTTACTTAGGAAGCAAAGGGAGAGTAAATTCAGGCTCCTCTTGTGGTGCCTCAAAGGATGGCAGGTGGAGGCCTCAGTGACTTCCATTTGTGATCCTGGGACTGGACAATGTTTTTTATTAACTGTATTTGATGTTCTGAACATCATTCAGAGTCCTTTTCTATGGCATTACCTTGCACAATGTGATGTCCAGAGGAATACAATTGCAGTTCCACATTTTTTAGGTGTTTTCTATTGTGTTTTGACATTTCCTCTCACGCTGGTGTGGTGAGCACTGTCACATCCATGTTTCCTGGTCATGGGGCTCTGTAGACAAATCAACCTTTTGCAGTTTTATTGAGGAAACCATTTGCAGTAATACTTTGTGAAGTAAAAAAAGATTGCAGAATTGGAAGACATTTTGAACTCACAATGCAGTTTGTGTTTACTAAATGTTACTAAACAAAAAACAGTCGTTTGCAAATAACATGAAAAAGGAGATCCAGATAGTGAAATGTTAAAGTCCATGTTGCATCCGTAACTAATAATCCCTGTTCATGCTGAAATACTCTTTGCCTTAGTAATGTAATTTTTTGTGACTAGCATTTCAACAGGGTTGTATGTATAGGCACATAAGGAAGTATTTTGCTTCAAGACTTTTTCAGAGACCTGTTTCTTCTTCATTGTGGTAGATGCATTGTTCCCATATTAAACATTGCAATAAGCTGAAAAAAATAGTAACCTTAAAGTGAATGCTGCTGATAAATGGATTTTTGTTCTTTCCTTATACTTGATAAAAATGAGATACATGATTTGTCCTTGATTTGATGCATCTTCAGAAATTTGCATTATTTCAGGATTTTAGGTAAATAATTACTTATTGAACATGGGCTCATAAACTGTAATGGCTGTGCAAAAAAAAAATCACTATCCTATGGAATATGCACTTTGGGCTCTTTATGAGGAGGTCATTACACACATGACTGGTGACATGTTTATTGCATCTTTCATAGAATTTATGCAAGAAACTTTATTGTAGCAGTGTTTGAAGTTTCATTTATTAGATCAGTATTAGTTTAGTTGTGTCAAAATTATGTTCCTCCTACTGTTATACTGATGGTGCTTGATTTCTTGTTTCTGAATTAAGTTAGGCATGGTTTTGTTGTAAAAGGATAGCAAATAAATTTTTGCATTTAATACTTTGCAAACTTTTGCATTTAGCATGTGTGGAAGTGTGAAAGTGCCTTTTGGACAACTGCAATATTTAAATTACCTCTTTTGTGAATTACTCTAATTGTATGTACAGCTGAAACTACCAGAACATAGAGAGATCAGTGACATCAGAAGGAATATACCTCTTGGAATAAGACACCACTAACTAATGAGGCAAAATGAAGCATTTCTTATCTATATAATCACATTTATAAAGAATCACTAATTCTTTATAGAGGTTATTTGTGAGGAAGCAGTGAAAGAAAAACACTGATGTTTTCAATATACAGAAAAGTAATTTGTGACAACATGTATTACTTTGTATCGCTGATGTTTTGAAACATCCTTTATGTAGGTCTAATGCTAAAACCCCTTAGTTTTGTGTGCTCTTGTAATTAGTCTATTGTCAGCTTAGCAACATTTTAGATGCTTGTAGGATCCAGCCTCTGGAGAACATCTCAAAATTCTGCTTTACAGAGGAAAAACTTGTGTTTTCTTAATGTATTTCTTTTGATAGTTTGGGTTTTAAAAATCCTTTTCACTTTGGTTTTTCTTCAAAAGTTTTTATTTAACATCACTGTAACACTGTGAATTCTCAGATGTAGGTTTTCTTGAGCTTCAGTTGCTTTCTTAGGTTTGTGACATCTGATGCATGTTGTGTTCCTTAACAAGTTGGTTACTTGCCTTAGACTCACACATTGTAACCATAAACCATTTCGGAATAAAACTGCAGCACGTTTATGATAAATCACATGATACTTTTCCATCTGAATATGCTTCATTAGTCTTTCTTTCTGCAATGCTACTGGATCATTACATGGTGTGTAGAAAGAAACCATTTCAGTAGTAATCTGTCAGGTGTGGGGAGCCCCCATGTGTTGGATATTTTTGTGCATTAAAGTTTAAATCACATTTCACAGCCCTGTATAAAAAAGTACCTTAAAAACTGTACAGGTGCAGAATAGTCTGCTCTAGATGCTACTTCTGGATTTTACCCATCTTCCTTTTCCTGCACTGAGTATGTTGGTTCTAATAGTTCCTCTAGCACAGAAACTTATTCCAAGAAGTTACAAATAAATCAGTTATATATTGAAGACTCAGCTGGAATAGAAATCTGGGATTGTCAAAACTTCAATAGCCACTGCCATCACAGTAAAATTTCAGTAATAATATTTGTACCTACAAGTGTCATGGAAAGGTTAGAGAGATGCCTTCCCAGTGATAATCTGTGTGTGCATGTGAAGGTCAGGACAAGGATCTCTGGTAGCTGAACTGTAGCAAGGTCCTGTTCTTCCCTGTTGTGACTTCTCAGTCAACCTTTTGCTTATCCTGCAGATCCCTTCACAGGGAATTTAACTCTTGGTCTTGGTGTTGCTCCAGGGGACGTGGTTCCACACACAGCTGCTGAAGTGTCAGTGCTGTCAAAGGGGTGGCATCTCAGCTGAGGTTCTGCAACCCCCTCTACAGTGACTCAAGGACAAGCATTAGAACATTTAAGGAGTTTTATCTATTTTTAAATGTAAGGTGGAAGAAATAAAGTTATCCACCGTTTAGAGAGAGTGGTGAAAAGGAATGTGTAATGTGCACAGGTCTTCATTCAGGATAATTAATTCTATAGACTAAAACATGAACTTACACTTCTCTCTTTTTTAATTTGGACATAGATATTTGGACTTTTATTTTGATCTGATTGTTGTCACAACTTTATGAATGATGCAGCTTGTTCTGCAGCAGCATGTGCTTTCCACCCCCCTTATATTTTGCTAATGAGATAATTAGCTGGTTTAAACTCTTTTTCATTACTTGAATAAAGCATGAAGATCTCTGAAGAACAGCAAAGTACCACATGTAGTAACTGCCAGAATTGCTGGTCCTCTGATCCAATGCCCATATGTGCTGCAAAGGCTCCAAACAACAGGCCAGAGGTAATGGGGATGTTTCTTGACTGCTTTAATTATAAGTGGCCTTGCCCTGGACAGCATGTTTTTTGTAAGAGAGTGTCAAATGCTGCTGATGCCACTTTTAATGTAATTCTGAGCTTAATACCATGAATGGGCATATTGGACAATCAGATTTAAGCAACAGAACTATAAGCCAACCTATAGTATTTTAGTTTCTGTAAATGACAGAACATGGTATTTTAATAATCTCTGCATTTTAGTTCACCCATTTTAGACACACAAGGTGGTTTAATTGGAATTTCTAGCATTTCACTGCTTTAATGCTCTGAAACATATTAGCTCTGCCATAGCAGTTAGTGTTTATTCATTTTCAGAGCACTGTAGGGTCATTAATCCTCTGCGCCCTCCTGAGAAGTCAGAGATGGGAGACACTGCAAGTTGTATTATTCTAATTTTACAAGTGGGAAAACTGAAGAGATGAATTATGTGGTCAAGGCCACGCAATTAGGGAGTCTGAGATGTGTTCTGGCTATTAAGCCCAGTTGTCAGGCCAGCCCTTGCAACATTCTACTTTTTAAATTATATGCTTATGCTTTATTATGATTAAGATGACTTAATTTTCCCATAGTGTGTCTAGATAGGTTTTTTTTTTCCTTTCAGGTAATAAGATGAACATGACTACAATATAAACTTCAAAATAAGGAAAACCTTATGAAATAAGAATCTGAATCTTAATATTATTTTGTGTCTTTTCAGTTTAATTAATAAAAGGGCATAATTAAACCTTCTCTCTCCTCTTCTGCCTAAAAGGGGTACAAATTCTTTGACTTGTATATACAAAAAGAGAATGATTGATAGAAATTATTTTCTTAGAGATCAATTTATGAAATCTTCTCTTTGATTGCATAATAGTAAATGTTGAAAGGTGTTTTACTAAAACTTTTTTTTTTTTTTTTTTTGAGAAATAGTGCATAAGTGGTATGAAAGTTCATTGTACAAAACTAGGGAAGTCCTCTGAGCAGCATCTGCAGAATTTTTCACGGGAGTGTAAGTGGTTATTTGTTTACAGATTGTAACTCCAGTTGAATGAATAGCTGTACTTTAAAACAGAAACTTACTAGGTAGGGTGTAAGCAATGTTTTTTTTTTTTTTTTTTTTTTTTTTTCTTGTAGAGAAAAACGTCAGTTTTATTGTTTATCTGATTTTTTTTTCTCTCTGCTCCACAAATGGACTAATTGCTGCCAACTCTTGCGGAAGATGTTCAGGGTTTTTTTCAGTTATAGTCTGTCCTTGTCTTAAAAATAACTTAGTCTGCAATATTGTTGTTTTTAAGCAAATTCAGAATGTCACAAGGAATCCATCATCATCGAATCCAAACATTAACCGTTTTGGTTAAATAGTCGATAGAGCAAAATATTAACCATTTTGTTTTCATCAGATTCATCCAAATAGTGAAGCCTTACAAACTTTATCACCACGTCTAATTTTTTAATAAGTAGTTAATATTTAGTACATACGTTAAGCCACTCCATAATCAATTACTGAGTGTAATCTGCTCTCCCCTACCCACCTCCCTTTCCCACAAGGCTGTGGTTTTTAGCTAAGCCAGCGTGGAGCTGCTCTTATCTACAAATAAAACAAAACGGCTTCACTTTGCCTGCGCTGCAAAGCCTGTCAGCGAGGGGAGAAAAGCAGAGATAGGGAAGGGCTTTAACATCTCGTGGCAGTATCTGGAGCGCAGCATATTGAAAGTCATAAATACTGTCCCAGAGACATTTTGAATAATGTAGGTGTAGCGTAAGAGGCTGGAAGTGCTTCCATTCCTCCTGTGCACATCTCTCCGCCCGTGAGTTCCGCGGGCTGCCGGGCGCGGAGGCTGCGCGGGGTGCCCGGCACTGTCACCGCTCCCCGTTCGGTGCGACAAGGAACGGGACAGGGGCGGGGACAGGGCTGGCAGGGCTGGCCTTGCCTTGCCCCGGCCGGGGAGCTCTGGATGGTGCCCGCGGTCCGGGGGCTGCAGCGCCCGCCGGGGCCGCTCCCCCCGGCTCCTCCCGGCGCGGCACCAGGACGCGCTTCCCAGCCGACAATGAAACCTTGGCAGCTGATTGCAGGCGCGGGAGATGCCCTTCAGGTGAGGCAGGGGCAGGTTCCAAGGAATTCCGGGGGGTGGCGGCGGTGGGATTCAACCTTTGCTGGTGGTGGAGAGCGCCCCGAGACCCGGCGGGAGAGAGCAGAGCGCGGCGGGGGGGGTCGGGGCAAGTTGACATGTTTGGCTGCGGTGGTTGTGCAGCCGCCGGCAGCGACTTCCCAACGTGAAGGCGGAGAGGTGAGGGGATGATGGATGGATGGATGGATGGATGGATGGATGGATGGATGGGAGGTGAGGGGGTGCGGGGGCTGATGGCTCGGTGCGGGATAAAGGAGTGCGTGGAACTGCCGGGAGAGGAATGCAGCCCGGGATGGATCCCGGACCGCTGGCAGGGGGATGTTAGCGAAGTGGCCTCTAATCAAAGGTGTGCCCTGTATAAACTTACCGTGTGACTGCGGGGCTGCGCTCCGTGCTCCCGTGGTGTTTGTCCTCCGTGTTTTCCGTGTGTGTGTGTGTGCGTGGCGTGGGCTCGTCCCCTGAGCTAACACAGCGCGGGGTGAGATCCCTGCGGAAAATAACGTGCGGGGCATTATCCGTCCTTCCTCTGGCTGAAGTTTATGTGAACTTCATCTTCAGAGAGCTGTCTGACTTTCTTTGGACGGAATATATATTAGCATTTATATGAAATGTAGCAGGAGGCTCATTAGAAGTGGTTTTGTCAGGTGGATTATTGCCTTTCAGGAGACAGTTTACAGGTTTCCCGACCAACCTGGTTGTCTGTTTAACTTCAGGGTACCTGTGTGTCATCAGCAGGAATCACGAATCTTAGGAAACAGTATTTTTAAGCTTGAGTATTGTGCTTGTTAAGATACGTGGCATAAACCAGCAACATTTTGTTAATAAATACAAATTAAAGATAGCAGCAGTTTTGGCTAACAGTCCATGTATGTGTATTTGCATTGAAAAAAACAGAAACGCTGTATAACAAACTGGGGCTTAAAAATGCCTATCAGTTTCCAGCTGGATATAATTGCAAAGTATTTACTTTGAGTGACTTGAGCAATTTTCTTTCTTTAAAAAACCCACACGCTTCAAAGTGTGGAAAAAGTGTTGAGGAGTGTGGGGAAGGTGAGTTTCTCTAGCTTTTAAAAAAGGAATCTCTTCCAGACTCTTATCAGAGTATGATATTTTGAAAGACTTGCTGTCACATGGAGGAGACTCTGGCACAGCCCAGTAGTGGAATGCTGGGCTCTGCAGTTCAGACACCATAAAATCACATTGTTTCCAGGTCCCTACATTATATTTTGATTTATTTTGATGGATATTCAAAAACTTAGTAAGATCTGGAACAATCTTTGTGTTTATCACTTCTGTAGTGATAAGGAATTTGGTCTTGATTCAGAAGTAATTAGAATTTATGTGAGTGTTAAGTAGGAAGTTTGCAATTATTTTTATTTATGAAATACTTAAGAAAATTGGTTTACAAACAATATGTTAGTTTCATATATATTTGTAAAATGAAACTGAGGACATGTATAAGATTTGAATGTCTTGATATTCTGTCCATACATTATAGCTTGTTTTACTAGACTTTTGATGGTTGCATTGCTGATCTGTTTTTGAACATGCAAATGAGATTGACTTCTGAAAAGTGAGCAAAACTGCAATGAAGTGAACAGCATTCCCTGGTCTACAGCAAGAGCAGAAGTGCTGTATGTAATCATTATTTTCAGATTTGAATCATTTAATGGAAAAAAGTGGTCTTAGTGGTTTTATCCCTTACAGGTGCTTCTCTGTGAGTGCATAGCTAATATCTGTCAATCATCAGCTTTACTTCCTTTAAATCTTAAGGATCTACTACAGATTTGATTATCCATTTCAGTTTTTCTTCCTACATCAGTAAGTTTCTTGGTATTTTAGATGCTGTAAACACAAACCAGTACACATTCCCATTGCCTTCTCTGTAAAATGGGGGCAGGAAGTTGTATTTAATCAGTGCCTCTCAACATCCAATATCCTGATACCTGGTGAATGTAAGTACAATTCATTATACCCCTTTCCAAGCACAGTTTTAGAAAGACTGAGCTTTATGTTCTTACCTACTCCTACATGAATTCATTTGAAATCAGAATAACTTAACAATAGATGGATGAGGCAATTTTATTAGTATTACCTGGGAAGGTGTTATATTCAGTCTCTCTAACTTCAAACCAATTACTTCAGTAGTGTCATTATTATAGAATGGTTCTACTCTATATTATTTTTAAAAATTTCCATCTAAGGTCTCAGTTTGCTCATAAACCAGAAAACTTTTCTAGGAAGGAGTAATAAATTGATTTTTCAAGTGATCAACTTTATGGTATTCTAAATGTTAGAAAAGGTCTAGGAAAATGTCATAAAATGTAATATTAGAAATTCAGACTTTTTCTATTTTAATGAAAAATATTGATGTTAAATTTTAATAAACTTATATGTTAGAAATTATAAATGAAGCATCAAATTAAAAAGGAGAAAGAAGAGAAACATAGTTAACTCATGCTTTTAAGTTATTGTTACAGTAATTGTGTGAATGTACCATGAAAAGTAAACTGAAGAGAAAATGTGCAGGGAACTTTAAATGCAGAAAACAACTTGTCTAATTTTTACTCCATATTTTAATTAAAGTAAGTAACATTCAAAGAAAGAGTTATTTTTAACATATTAGTTAAAAACTCAAGTCTGCTAAAGTAAAGCTTGGAGTCAACTTCAGTGATAGTGATTTTGGAGTTTTTTTCTTAGAATGGTTATGTCACAAGACAGTACCTTTCTAGAATTTGGAGATGGAAACAAAGACTACAAAGGGCCTTGATTATTTCAGATGGGTTTTTTCAGTGTTTGGGGTTTTTATATGTGTATTTCAAGACTGGGACATACTTTACAGCCTCTTCTAGGAACTGGAAATAACTTTTGAAATTTGTTAACTTTATGTGGGAATAAGGTTTGCTTTTCAAAACTGTTATTTAGCCATAAATAGGCATATTTCCAATCTAACTGAAAGTGTGTCTGCCTCTAATTTTGTTTTGGAATGTGTTACAGAGGAATAATTATCATAAACTGAGCTGTGAGGAAGTAACAAATTCGGTGACTACACTGATCTATGGCTGATGGCTTTGCACAAGGGTGCCTTTGGGAACATGAGAAGTACCATAGTCACCAGATGGGAGAAAAGTGCAGGTTTATCCTTTAAAAAGGTGCATCATCAATATGTTTTCTCTGAAATTTAAATGCTGTGGGTGAAAAGAAATAAATGTGTAAGTGCCAAACTTTGTTCTGGTGGAATTTCCTTTTAAATTTCTTGTTGGCCGTGGAGTTCTCTACCTTTAGGAATAAGTCTTTTCCTTTTTATTTTATTTTTAAGGTATCAGGTGGAGATGTTAAGGAATGTAGCAAAGTTGCTGTCTTTACTGACTTTGTATCTTCACTTCTTTTACTTGAACTTCAGCTTGGATAATGTGAGAACATGTTTGCTTTGGGGAATTGGAAATGAGTGTGAGCATTTCTGCTTTGTATTTGTCTTCATGTGCCTGTTGTGCATTTGATTTCAGGTTTTCATGTTCAATTGCAGAAGCTGCGATTTCCCTTCATTGTCTTTGAAAATAAAGCACAGTATGACTTCCTCCACCAGGTTGCAATCAGAGACTATTATTTTGTTCTGTAGTTAATTACAGATTTCATGCACAGAAATAAGGCTTCTGTAGAGCGAAATTTCACCAATGGTCAAGAAAATTTCAGAAAATGTTTTCGTATCATAGTGGTCTATTAGTTGCCTTTCACAAACGTGGAGACACAATCTTTTTTCTGAAGTGTTAAAATGGAGAAACTGCTCAAGTCAGCAGTAACATCCAGATTCAGCAAAACTAGGTTATGAATTCAAGCAATTAAACATGACAAAAAAACC